>ML786194.1:540150-558518 GCA_009831015.1 Picea engelmannii | reverse complement strand
TCCGTGTTTCAGCATCTGCATGAACCGTGTAACTGCTTCGTGTTTCGGCATATGCATCCTCGGACTGTGTAGCAGCTCCGTGTTTCGGCATATGCGTCCTTGGGCTGTGTAGCAGCTCCCGTGTTTCAGCATCAGCTCAACAATGGCTTGGGCCGTTCTGTGTTTCAGCATCGGTCTGAAATACTATTATGCAAATATGGACACTTCTGCACTTCTAATCAATGGTTAGGTTCAAAAGTAGTGTAAAGTGTTATGCAAAACAAATTAAACATATAGTGATGAGAAAAGACGTTGTATACCTTGGGGTGATCAGATGAAGTGATAATATGAGTCTAAATATAGGTGATGAAGGGTATAACAATGGCAAAAAGTATGAGCAAAAAGGTACAATATGTGGTCCCAACAATACCAACTCAGTGTGTTCACTGCAAAACATATATCCAACCTCGTGTTCGAAAAGTACATCAATGAACCAATCATTTGTCTATAAATGGTGGCATCCACTATCTATGAATATGTATCACTCAACAAATTCAAATTTGTCACCATTGTTGTAGGAATGGCCTTACAGTCCATCATTATGAATCTCTTCAGAATATCTGTTGAAACATATATTAAATTTTTTATCATCAAAACTAAAACCTTCCTTTTTCGGGTTTCGGTTTTTCATGAAGCATAACCTTCACTATCATTTCCAAAAGGCTAGTACCAAAATCCCAAGAAGATTTATTCTTTAAATAATAAAAGGCAAAAAACCAAAAATGTTATAAAAGTCTTGACGCGCTTTTTGTAAAATTATTTTTTAAATCACGAAAAGCTTAAACCCTAAAGGAGTTAAGATTAACCTTTAAAAGTTTTTCAGAATTCGGGGTTTACTGAGAACATATGTTTTAATGCATTTCCAATAGCCGAATCCCAATCCCCGATTTCCCAAAATCCCGAAAGAATCAAAGTGGTTTTAATATTGATTAATTAATTTACTAAAATGAAGTTAAGTCCTAATTTAAACTTCTTGTGATTTCGCAATTTCGGAAATCGGGATTCAGGGATAACATACCTCTTGTCAACACGATCCTTGAAATCCCGAAACACGAAGTCTCGACTCTTAATCCTTGTTTAGTATAAATTAATTATGTTTTGGAAGCATGATTAATGACAATCAAACTTTTTAGGTTTGTTCATGTTTTGGTTTCCAGTCGAATGAAATTTTCCGAATTTGAATTCAAAAGCGCCAAAATGCGACCACATTAATAAAGGATAACTGAAGATATGTGACACTAATGCGTATATTAGTAAATATCCATTGCATTCAATGTATTGAATTCTTGTCAGCTGCGTCAGTACTTACATTGTTAAATGAATTAAAAGAGAGTTTAAAGGTCTGTGTTTCACAACATATTCTGTTTCGTACTATCAAGCGTAAGACGCATTCAACTGAGCTCATACACTCCTTTTATGTGACAGGTTTTCCATCTAACATAAAGTCATGGCACCAAAGAAAGCAACGAAGAAGAGTGAAGATATAGAGGAGATGCGTAACCCAGAAGGAGATATCATATTCGACACTACACCACACCATCGACTCAATTAAATCCTGGACACAAATCTCTGAATTCCTGGATTACGAAATCAAGAATTCTCCTACTGATTCCGAGAATCACATTTGGGATATAGAAGAATCAGAGCTTCATAAGATCACAATGCGCCCTCGGCTTATGGAATACAACAACATGATCAATTGGGCCTTGGAAAAGGTTGAGATCCTGACAATAAGTATTTTAAATGATCAAGGGGTCGTTGTTGGCTCATTCAGGCCAGAACACATACAAGTAATGTATAAACTCTCACCAAATCCTAAGTACATTTATAATGACGATTTTTTAGTTGAATTTCAAAGGAAGGAGTGTACTGAGGCAGACCAAACTTATCCTGATTTAATTAGAGAATGGTGGAGATGTCCATCAAAGTTTAGGGCTGATACCCATGGGGTTTATGCCACAACATATTTGAACAAGTACATGGTCTATGTTGCCATTATGCTGTGTAGACTTTTCGGGAAAAAGAATCCCTACCATTTTCCTACAGAATGGGTACCCTTTTTATAAGAAGCTTAAGAAGGATACACTTTTAACTAGAGTAAGATTTTGAATGATAACATAGCTCAAGAAGTTTCAAATTACAAAGTTGCAAAATCTAAAGGTCAGCCAGTGGCCTTTTACATGTCAGCGTACATTATGGACACAATTTTCTTTGTGACTCCTTTTCCCCTGATGAATTGGAGTTGGAACATAACCTGCCTTGAACCCATTCACGAGTATCACTCTGTTCTATGGGGAAAAAATGCTAAGAATGCATTTTACGAAATTTGTCATTTTATAGTAATTCCAATGCATAAAATGTTTTATGGTTGTGAACCCCCTCACATTTCTGAGTCAGTCTCAGGAAATCTTAAAGCAATAGGCGACTAGTTTTTTGATGAAAACTTCTCTTACATTAGGGTTTATGGATGCTCAATCCCCCCTCACGCACTTCCGAAATTCCTCTCGGACAGACTGGTATTGAGGGAGGTAGCACATCAAATAGTGAAAGGTGGTATTGGAATAGAGCTAAAGGAAGCTCAAAAGAAATCCTGGCCAATCTTCCCTGTGTATGTCAGAAAATTTTCATTACTAAACCTAGGCCATTCTAAAGTGGAAGCCGAAGCACTAGAAGAAATAAAATTGGTAGATATTGAGCACAAAAAGCATGACCCTTATCAATTAGTAAGTAGACATTTGATGCACTGTAATATGAAAGCTTATGAACATGAAAAATCTCTTTATGATGATATATTCAAGGAATTTAAAACTTATGAGGAGGTATTGAACAAGGTACGGGCCGTATCACCTGACTTACAGATTGGTTTCATGTCCTTCCAAAGTCACAGGCGAAGTTGTTTGCCAAAAATTTTGCAGGGTGAATCCATGACCCCTCCTCCAGAGCAGGAATGGACTCCCCCAGGATTTGAAACAGATGTATAGGATAAAGCAAATACAAAGGAAAAAACGAAGGAGATTGAAATGCCTTCACAAGAAACAGAGGTTCCTCAGACAAAAAAATCAGAGGAAGGGAAAGGAAAGGAGTTGGAAAAACCCTAAGAAATCCCTGATAATTTTCCCAAAAGAGTAGGAGGAACAACATCAACAGAACTTGGAAGTCCCATTACTTCTTTAACTCCATTCCAGTCTACTTATGGAAATCCCCAAGAGGGAGCTCTATATGTTAGTGATCTTGAGCCCATTTCTAGGGATGAGATTCCTTCCTCTGATTACTTCTTCAGTAAAAAGAGAAAGGCTATCTTAAAATGGGAAATGCTTCCAAGAGGAGATATGATGATTAAAAATCACAAGATCATTATAGATGGACAAAAACTTAAAGAGGGAGAGTTTTCTACAGAAATAACATGCACAACGAGAGCCTTAGCAACGAAAAATTTATACTCTGTGGGTAGTTTGACAACAATGTTGGAGCAGAAAGATCAGATGATAGCTCAGCTACAGGGTCAATTAAAGGAGACTGAAAGAAATATCAGTTTGGAGATAAAAAAGGGTCTAGAACGAGCTAGATTAAATGACATTCAAGAGATTCAAAAACTAAAAGCATGCTTAGAGGAAGAAAATCAGAAAATACAGGTCATTCAAGCACAGGTCCTATAGCAAGAGGAAATGAATAAACAATTATAAGATAAGATTAATTCCATTCAAAATCAAGTGGTAGAGCTTGAAATATTCCAAGTCCAAGCGCTGGAAATATATAAAAAGATAGAAAAAGAGCAATAGGGAGTGTTATTTAAGCTTGAGTTTATTCAAAATTACTTTCTAGGAGCAAGTAAATATTTGGAGAGTATTCTCCAGAAGGAGAGAGAAGTGAAAGCAACCAGGACAACCTTTCAAAAAGCAATGGATCTTTCAACAAAAGAGGAGGTCAGAGAGTTTCAAAATCTATCTGTTTCAGAATAGATTAAAGGTGATATAATATTCAAGGTGTGGGAGGCAAACCTCGCAGAAAACAAGAAAATAACCAGAGAAGTTAATGACAACTGTCAAGGAATTTTTGACCTTTTAGAGAAAACTTCATTGAACATTGCAAAAAAAGACTGTCTAGGGTTGTTAGGAGAAATTAACATTGTCAAGCATCAGTTAAGATTCAAAGAGGATCTAGAAGAAATACAGGTAGAGATTCTACAAATAAACGTAATCGATGTCACTCAAATTGACAATTGGATAGTAATGCCTAACTTAAAGCTATAAACTATTAAGTTCACAAGAAAGATAATCGAATACCATATGCCAGAACTGAAGAGAAAGTTTTTCTTATTTGAAGCAAAGGATATTCCAGAAGCTTCCAGAGTTTTAGTTTAGTTTCTGGGAAAATGTATTCGCTGTCTTAAACCAGAAGGAGGAGGTTCATCAACGCAGACATGAAATACTATTTTGAATATTTTTATCATTGGAATAATAAAGCAGTTAGAATATAAATGTAAACGGTTCGACATTGCTCATTCATGTAACTGCTAGTCTTAGGAAGTTAGTTAATCACCAACGGGAAAAATGTTTGGTGATCATGTATAAATATAATTTCAAAAGACTGAGAAAGGGGTTTTGGTTTTTTGGGAGCTGATTGTATTATAAGTTCTCCGATTTACAATAATATAGATGATACAGAAGAGATTCTGAATTCTGTCACCTTGAAGCTATGTGTTCCTTCACCCTGTTTTCAATATCTTTCAATATCTTTTATTCCATGTGTTTCTAATGAATGATCAACTATAGTTTAATTCAAAATTTTACTGTAGTTTGAAATTATTTGATTATCTAATCATTTACAGTTTTTCCTCTGTGATTTCTATTAGCAGTTTCAAGACCTGTAGGTCTGTTGGATGGTTATACCTTATACTCCATTAGAAATTTGTTTTTCTCCCCTTCTTCTGTTATGATATGAGATTGTTTCAAGATTAAAGCCTCATATTCTTCAACAGTGTTTCTTTGTTTTCATTTTAATATTCTCAAACTACTCCAAGTACAGGAAATGGCCTTTATTGTTATTATGTTATTATTTTGAGTTCCAAAATTCCTTTTTCTATTTCATCCCACAAAAACTGAAGCAACAATTTCTAATTTTTTTTATAATTTAATAAAATTTTAATCCTCATGACTGTCCCAAATAATAGACAACCTAACATAGAACTCGGCCTATGGGATCAAAATAGCATTGCTTTGAACTTGTTTAATACTATACTGCAAACAAAAACTACCCGAGTCGAATTAGAACATTCATGGGTAGTTATTGAGAGAGAAATCATCATCCAAGAACAATGGGAAGCTAGACAAAGACAGTTGAGAAACCAACTCTGATTTACCCTTCACAATTGATTCTTACTCAATTCTCTTTATTTTTCGGATTCCTTGACGGTGTACTTTAGAGCCTTAAAGTATAAACTTAGGACCAACATCTTTTTGGCGCCGTTGCCGGGGAACAAAGAAAAGAAACTTTTCCTTGGGAAGAATGACATTGACACTTTATTTCTTTGATAATTAACAAAGATAGAAAACCTTCTAAGGCTACCTTTATTGTTCACTTGGTGACTCCAATATAAGTAAACTAGATATTAGCTGAAAAAACACCAGAAAGAACCCAGATGACAAGCAGACCTCTTCAGTCTCTAATTCGGAAAATATTTTAAAATCACGAAGATCCCTTAGAAAAATTATTTCACCCATACATACTATTTGTCGGCCTAATTTTATGTAGTTGAATGTTACAGAAACACTTGAGAGATCCGTCTCGCTTCCCCTCTCGTACGATACGTTCTCTTTTCCTGAGGTATTTTCTCCAGATTTCCGTGAGCCTTCTCCTCACACATTCCAAGCTTCAGCCTCAAATTTATCAATGGATGCACACGAAGGTGCTGGAGCAGGGGGTGGTGCCCCAGGAGGACCAGCAGGCGGCCAAGCACCTCTTCCTGGAATCTTTGCTAAAGTAGCTGCTAGATATGCCCCCCTTGCTCTCCCAATTCCCCTACATGACCTTCCCTAAAATTATATGAAAATCCTTCCCAAATTTACAGGAGAAGGAGATTTGACCGCTCAAGAGCACATAAACTTTTTTGACCATTTTTTCGGCATCCTCGGAATAGAACACGAACATGTCTATTCTAGACTCCTTGTTCAGAATTTTGAAGGACATGTGAGGACTTGGTTCTGAGCCTTATGTTAGCACTTGGTAAATTTCCTAGAGGTTGAAACAGAAGAAATCTACAAAGGTAACTTTATCCAACCACTTTTAAAGCTGGGATGTAGCCCTTCCAGCTTCAGAGAGGGATCTCTCTATATGATTTAGCTATGTTTCCAATTTTAGATATTAGGCTAGGTAAAGAAATAGGTAGGTTTTGTTGTCAAAGTGTTTTTGAATTGGTTGATACAGTCTACACATCCATTGGGCTATGGGGTCTGCGTTCAAATAAATATGCAATACAACCAGAAACGTGAAGGAATACTTCCACAGGGAGAGACAATACACTCACTGGATCCTTTAGTAGCTTAAATGATGGACAGAATGAAAGATGAGAAAGATAAATCCAACTAAGAAGCAGTTAATAATTTCTTAATTGAAAACACCAGAAGATAAACACTAAAATCTTTTGAGTCAGAAACACGGTATCCAAGATAAATCCTGAAACATTCGTTACTCTTAAATATTAGTTTTAGAAAACAATATGATCACAAAGCAAGAATAACAATTCAACTTAGAGAATAAACATCACCAGTGAATACACGCAAGAAACCTGTAAAAGTACCTCCTTTTATTAATGGCAGATTTCTTAAAAAATGTTACAGTTTGAATAGCGTTAGGGTGTGAAGATCAACAACCCTCAGTACTTTGAAAGGTGAAGTATTTATAACTCAAATTACAAACATTCCTATCATAACTGATCAGGATGTGCTAATTCTATTTTTAGCCTAACTAATTTAACAAATCAAACTGCTTGATGACTTGGTGCAACTGCACGCGGATTTTTTGGGTAGATCGTTGATGAAGCCTTCACATGACCTCATCTGACTGGACAGGTAACTGGACCTGGATAGATAATCTTCTAATCGAGCAGATCGCATAGTTCCTCCCATCTGAGATGACTAGGCACCGTGACTTTGAGAAGTCTTCGATACACTTCACCCATTTCTGTATACTTGGCAAATGTAGGCTTGGTGAGGAATATGTATCGAATCTCGTGCTGGATACTAAAGTCCCACTGAAGGGCATCCAGGAATGATTTTCCGCTAATTCTCCCTTGTATGCCAGCAAACTTTGAACTGTCCTTAGACACTTCAGCCAATCTCTTCTTGTAATCTGGAAGTGTCATTAGTTTATCATTAATAACCTTTAGACAAGGTAGGCCCTTCTTCTGGAGTGCCTCAATCTTGTTGAAGAATCTCTGTACCCCTAGGTCCATGGTATGAACCTTTTCTTCCAATTGAATCATTAATCCTCTCTTGGTCAAAAATATTTTGACCTCAAGGATGGTCTCTATTCTATCCTCGATCTTCAACTCTTCTAGCTCTTCTCTGGTCTTAGAATTGAGAAATTTGATTATATCATTCGCTTGTGCTGGCATCTCCCCCAATTCCACTCTGATCTTTTCGATAGCCTATTTTCTCCTTTGGACCAATTCGTTTTTCTCAAACATGATTTGGATCATTGGCCATATCTCATTTATGGAATTAGTAATGTCGGTCCATACGGTCTCTTTAACCTCGACCAATGTCTTTCCTGCCACTATTTGTTTCTGGAGCTGCTGTAACTCCTGCTTGAGCTTCTCTGTTACTTGCTTTTCTTTGGATAGGCTGGTCTGGAAGGAAGTTTTGAGTTCCTATAGGTTCACAACTTCCTTTTTAAGCTTGCTGATCTCTGTCTCCTGCAGGTTCATCTTTTCCATGGATTTGGCGAGGTTGGCTGTTCCCTCTTGTGCTGTCACTTGAGTTGAAGATGGGACTGCTGTCACTGCTGCTGTGCTTGCTCCTGAGATCGGAATGGCACTCAATGGAATGACTTCCATTGGCTTCATATGCTCCTTCTCTTTTAATAATCTCTCCATCTCAGCCTCCATTTCTTTGAGTTGCGCGTTCTGCTCCATGAGCAACTTGAGCATTTCGTCCTTCTTGCCTTCTTTCTCTGCTATCTCCTTTGCTTGTGAATCCTCTGTGGGCGGGAGCTTCAGTTGTTTCCTCAAGGAGGCGATGTCTGCATTCTTCTTCTTTATCATCTCCTTTGCAGCTTTGACATTCAAAGGATCATAGCTGATCTTGAGGACTAGCTCCTCCAAAGTCTTAATTCTATTGTCCTTTGCAAAGGACGATATCTTTTCCAACTTGAGCCACGTTTGAGAATTGTTGAGCGACACCTGTAATTTTGCTGCAGAGGCGGAAGCGTGTGCCCATGTATGGAATACCATCTCCCCTGTTTGCTTGTGTAGATCCATCTGATCTGCTGGGTGCACGTCCTTTGTCTAGAATTCAAAGGTGGCTCTCTTGTAATCCGTGATTACATTAGGATTAGGTACCT
The DNA here is from genome assembly GCA_009831015.1 of Picea engelmannii. NCBI lineage: Eukaryota > Viridiplantae > Streptophyta > Pinopsida > Pinales > Pinaceae > Picea > Picea engelmannii. The sequence continues at coordinate 549,920 of ML786194.1, read as the reverse complement.
GTGCCTGGAGGAAGGCCATGTTCATTCTGCCTTTCTCCATATCAAATGCAGACAACAACCTATGCTGCACCGTCGACGTCTGCTTCAGAAATTGAGCATAAGTACTGCTGGTAAGGGTCTGGTTCTTTTTCTTGATCATCTCGTACTTATTAAAAACGCTCAACTTGGGCCTAGTCTTGCCTGGCTGAGTGTCGAGCGGGGGAGTCTGTGGATTTCTTCGGTACTACTGGGGTGATTTCCTTATGAAGGATCGAACTGAAGGGTGGAATCACAGACTTAGTCACCGTGGTAGGAGGAACCTCTTTTTCCACAGTTGGACCCAGAATTGAGATTGTCTTGGGTCTCTTAGTGTGTAATTGGAACTCCTTGGACGATACCTCCATGACAGGCGGAGATGAGTCTTGACGAGGCCTTTTTTCTTTAGGGACCTGTGGTGTGGTCGTTGGTGGCACAATGGTCGGGGTTACCTTCTGTTCCATTTCAACCAAGGTGTCAGGCACCCACACTGTCTGATTGGCGAATTTTTTGATCTCAGGCTTGGCTTCATGAATGTACGGGATGTTTTTGTTCTTCACCCGTATTTCTGAGATGATCCCACAAGGATCATAATGCCATGGGAAGATTAAGAAAAAAATCATCTCTCTCAGCATTCGGTCTGCTTCTTCTCCGGCGCCACGACTGTTGCAGATGAAGGAGCCAATCTGCCCATTGATTCTAAGCTGTTTCTTTTTCTTCAATGATACAAAATGGATGTCATCTGAATTCATGATCTGTCTTATATACTCTAACGCAAAGATTCTTACCGACACATACTTGGGCAGCTTGTAAGGTGCCAATTCACACCCGAATACTCTGATCTCGGTGTGGTTTTGATACAGGTACCAATCCCTGGTCTTTGTGTTGTCTGAGAGATGCAAGATCCTCTGGACTTTGTCATTTATTCGAGGCTCGGGCCTACCGCTCAACATGCTTACCACCGGGTGGTAGAATAGATCAATGAATGCCTTGAAGCTATACTCTGTGGAGTTATGCTTCAACAAAGAGGTCCATGCTATGAATGGTTGAGGCCTTCCATTTGCGTCCATCTTCTGCGTGGAAAATGCAAACTTATCCTCTTGAAAAAAGACGAACAAGTAGGCTAATATTGATGAATATCTGAACATGCCCTCCGTGCCGAAATTCACAAACTGTTCATGAATATTGTCGGCCAAGAAGGTGCTGAAATCAAACTGGGTGGTGGGATTTTCATCAGTGGAGAAAATGGATAGAAAACCCAGAATGGGCTCGTCTACCCACTGGTCGGAATAATAACCTAACAAGGCGCAAAGGGAAGAAATGACCTGATTTCCCTTAGTGGAGAACATGGACGACGGGTAAGGGGTATTAGTGGAGGGGAATTGAGCAAAGGTGGGAAGGAAGAGCTCAAATATTTGAGCTCTCTCGGGAAAATTCATCTTCTGATACAACTTGGTAAGGATTTCCAGGTTGAAAGGAGACGTAGAGTCGGGATGGGGAATTTGCATCATCTGGTCTATGTCTTTGGGTGTGATGAGGAACGGGGTGTCTCCGGATGAGGAGATGATGGCTCTTTGTTCTGGAATATAGTGAACTTGGCATTTAAGTGCGAACTCGGGAAAATGGTGGATCTGGGGAAAAAGGTACAGGGGTAAATTGTACTCCCAGAGTCCAATTTCATCGCTTTGGTCCAGGAAAACCTCCCTGAGCCACAACTTGAGGTCTGAGAAATTGAAATCGCATTTGGTATCTGTGATCAATCTGTCTTTGTCGACCAGTGGGATTTTGTCCAGATCGACAGGAGGCGAGAGAAAAGGATTTTCCTCCCCTTCTGCATGTCTTGGCTTTGGCGCCATCTCTACAACAGTACCTGCAATAAACATGAAGTTGGTGGGGTCGACTAACTGTGGATGAAGGAAATGGGATGTAACGAAGGAGCAAGCTATGAGTTTCTCTGGTGCGACGAGTGAACCGTGAAAGTAGGGGAAAATGGTAATTTTATTTAAAAAATGGGGTCGGTTGGGCGCGGGAGACAGGTCTGCTGGATAACGGATATGTTATCCAGTAATAAATGGACAACGGTCAACTTGGGGGTGAGATGGCAGGTGACGGTGGCCGAAGCATACGGACGGGTGATGTGGCTGCTATGGATTGGAGGTAAAAGTCACAATAAGGGGATGGTCATGAGTGAAAAGGGGTAGAAGATTGACATCAATTATGGGATGGGACATAACTCGAGAACAAGTGGAACAAGTGGAAGATGACGTCCCTGAGTGATAGGGGCTGTTAGATAGCAGATGGTGATGGGACTTCGGGACCAATAGATTTATTCCACATATGACAACGGGCCCGCCAAAGGGAGATAACCATTCCGGACCCCCCCTCCCTTGGTTAAAAATAGATCATTAGGGGGGGTCCGAAATCCATTTTGGGCCATTGATCTGCCCACCTGTTTCTGAGCCGTATATCCAAGCGCGCTCTTTATCACTCATTCCGGACCCCCCCCCCCCCTCCATTAAATGCAGAACAGACAGGGGGGTCCAAAATCTGATCTAGACCGTTGATTTAAGCGCTCGTCCCTGGGCCGTCCAGATGTGCGCAAGTCTTATTTCCGATTCTGGACCCCCCCCCTCCGNNNNGGGGGGGGGGGGGGGGGGGGGGGGGTCCAAAATTCTCTGTACACCGTAGATCTGAGCACCGCGATCAGGACCGTTGATATGTGTAGGAAGTATAAATCAAGAGAGGAGAACACATGCACTAGGAAAAATTAGGATAAATGCATCTTATGGGTTTTTTCCCAAACTTTTCACATAGACACCACCAAGGGGCTTCGACCAAACTATCTTTTAGGCTTTTGAGACATGGTGCGACATTTTTACATCAAGCTGGTTTTATTGGAATGAAGCAATAGTGACACAAACCTATGTTCTAACCTAGTTTCCTATGACAGTTAACCCAGATTAAACTGTTGGGTTAAGAAATTACTCTACCCTAGGGCTATCTGACCAGGATTAGACAGTCTGGCCAGATTTATTCACTAATCTAACCTAGACACTTTGGCTAAGATTAAACTATTTAGCCAAATCCATTCACTACCCTATCAACATCAAATTTAAAAAGAACTTGGCCATGCTTGAATGGTATGGACCAAGTTACCATTATTGCATGGGGATTTTATTTCAATTTTTTATGCCCTCTTTTCTTTCTTTTTTATTTTATTTTTTTCTTTTCTTTTTCTTTTTCTTTTTTCTTTTTTCTTTTCTTTTTCTTTTTCAAATTATTTGCAGAATGAAAAATCATTTGTCAACAGACACTAGAGACAGATAATATTCTAGTCACCATTTGATTCCTATAACTTATAGGGTGATAACAACGGCTCCACCTGGGGATGGTACTTGCCCTGTGAAGTGCCAAGAATCCTGGTTCCGGTCATTCTAAACATTTCTGCCTAGTGGCCTTCATTGGTTTTATTCTCAAAAAATGGAAAAACAATGATCAACAGCTTAGGGCCTTCTCTTCGGGCTTCAACCAACTGACTAATGTTCTTTACTCAAAAAATGCAAGTGAAAAATGAAAATTAAAATGGTATGTACAATGGAGGGTGAAAACTCGAATCTTCTACTGAGGTGGTACATAATGTTTCAACATTCTTCCATTCACAGGTGCTCCTGGCAGATCTGATCCATCAACGTTGTTAAGCAAGAAAGCATTGTTTCCCCTGAAAGCTTGGATCCTATATGGCCCTGTCCACAGATTGTCAAATTTTCCATACTTTCCCTTGTCCTCATTCCTGGCATCCCATCTCAATACCAAATCTCCTAGCTCGAAATCATCCTCCTCGATTCGTTTTTCAAAGATCTTCTTGATGTTTTCTTGGATGACCTGGGTTTTGTTGAAAATGTCCTCCCTAGATTGCTGCAAATGGATCATCTGGTTGATCCTTCTCTGTGAGTCATTTGGCTCAGCTTGTACCTCTTGAAGCAACTTCATGGCAGGGACTCCTAAAGAAGTGGGGAAAGCTGCCTCTGTACCATAGACCTACTGGTATGGTGACATACCAATCGACCTTTTGGTGGTCAGTCTGTCAGCCCATAATGAAAACACCAACTTGTTGTGCCATGATTTCTTGTTTTCCTGTAATGTTTTCTTGATGATATTTACCAAGGTTTTGTTTGAGGATTCCACTAGACCATTTCCCTATGGGTAGTAGGACGTGGAATGCCCCAAACCAATGTGATACTGGTTGCAGAAATCTATGAGTTTCTTCGATCGAAAGGAAACTACATTGTCAGTTATAATCTTTTTAGGACATCCAAAGTGAGACAAAATATTATTTTCAAGGAATTTGATAATAATAGAGTCAGTGGCTTGCCTGCTTGGTATTGCCTCGATCCATTTGGTAAAATAATGAGTGGCAGTGAGAATCCACCTGTGTTGGCCTGACGACGGGGGGTGTATTTCTCCAATGAAGTCGAGTCCCCATTGCTGGAAAGGGGCCTTGATTGATATTGGTTTTAGAGGTAGAGGGAGAAGCTTTCTTTTTCCTTCAAACAATTGACATTGATGACATGCAGTCACTTTTTTATGCACATCGGCGAACAGAGTGGGCCAATAGAATCCAGCTCTGAGTATTTTTTTGGCTGTGACCTTCCAGTTGAAATGGCCACCACATTCTCCTGCATGAAACTCCTGTAACACCTTATCAGCTTCATCTTTCAGTAAAAAATTTAACAGAATGCTTGCAGGGTATTTCCAATGCAAATTGCCTTCTAGAATACAAAATTTCAAGGCTTTCAACTTTAAAAATCTAGCTTTAGTCTTAGTCAAACCCGGGGGAGCTTGTAGATTTTGCAAAATGAATATCAAGTCTGTGTACCATGGAGAATTGAGAAATACCTCTCTCACGCTTGGAGTCGCCATCTCGCCCGGTTCGTCTGCCACATCTAGAAAATTTATGTCAAGAGCATGAAAGTTAGATTCAACCATTAATTTAGCAAGGCCTTGACCTTTGATTAGTTTCATGGGATTAATCTCTATATCGTATTCTAAAATGACAACAATCCATTTTCCCCTCCTTCCATCAGGGTTGTCCTGTGTCAAGATGTCCTTTACTACCGCATTCAGAACATAAGCTATGGTGTGTGAATGGAGAATGTAGACTGTAAAGTCTTTAATGGATTTTACCAAGGCAAAATCCTGTTTCTCCATTATCTTGTAATTCAGAGCAGGGTCCCTTAACTCTTTGCTAAAGAAAGCTATGAGTTGTTCATACCCTTCACTGTTCTTTTGCAGTAACACCGCTGCTATAGTATGTTTGGAAGCGAAAGAAAAGAGATAGAAATCTTTAGTAAAATCGGGACTGATCAAAACTGGGGCTTATGTGAGTGCTTGTTTGACTTGTTCAAAACACTATCTGGAATCGGAGTCCCATTTTATTTTTACATCTTTTTTAAGCGTGTTTTTAATGTTTCTAAGGAGTTCTACCAGATTGGGAATGAATCTTCGTAAAAAGTTAATTCTTTCGATAAACGACTGTAGTTCTTTGAGGTTTCTTGGGTGTTCTAATTTTTGTATGGCCTCGATTCTACTGGGGTCTATTTTGATTCCATCTTTGGAGATGATGTGTACCAGCAGTTTGCCTTCTTCTAACCCAAAAAGACTCTTCTTAGGATTTAAAGAAATCCCAAACCTCCTACATTTCTTGAAAACTCGTCTGAGGTGTCTTAGGTGTTCGTCCTCAGATCGGGAAAACACAGTTACATAATCTAAATAGATGACAATAAACTTACCTGATTCTTCCACGAAGGCGATATCCATTTCCCTCTGGAACGTGGCTCCTGCGTTCATCATACTAAAAGGCATTTTCACATACATGAAAGTGCCCCATGGTGTGGTGACAGCGGTTTTGTCTCGATCATCCGGATGAACTAAAACCTGATTGTAACCCAAGAAACCGTCCAACAGAGAAATTCGACTCGACCCGACCACCCTTTGCAGGATGTGGTCCATTTTCGGCAAGGGGTAATTATCCTTCAGGGAGACTTTATTCAGATTTCAGAAATCTATGCAGAGTCTGATTTCACCAGTTTTCTTACGTGTAGGGACCAAATTAGAGTACCACTTGGAAAAACGCAATGGAACTATTATCTTGGCATCATACATTTTCTTGATTTCCTTTTCTATCAGAGGGAGTAACTTGGGATTTATCCTCCTAAGTTTCTGCCTAAACGGTTTCTGGTCTTCTTTTATTGGAATCCTGTGTTGTATGATGCTGGTCTCATAAGATTTCAAATCTTCATAGCCCCATGAAAAGACATCCGAATATTCTTTGAACAACTCAATGTATTTGAGTTTTTTCTCTGGGGGTAATGATTTAGATAGTTTGACCATCCTAGGTTTCTCTTCAGTTCCTATATTACAGTCTTCTACCTCTTGTCCATGGGCTTCTATTTTTGGTTTTTTGGCTACATCGTTACAGTGAAACAAGTCTTCTAAAGGAACAAGACCTCTAGGAAAAACATTTCTTTTCAACTATAAGACCTTAGTGTCCATTTCGTCATCGCCTAATTCTTCTGAATCTACTGTATTTACACTATCAAATTCAAAATCAGAACTATTTACATTTTCATCTTTGTTCTCTAAATCTATATTTGTAGATTCAAAATCGTTTTTGCACTGCAGAAAATCTTCGATCTGATTGTCATTGCCAAACACTTGCCAGTACCTGATATTGTCTGGCACGGTTGGTCTACATTTCACCTCAACAGTGTATGGACGAGTTGGGCGGAAAGGAATCTTACAGGTAGCTGCTGACATGGCCAATTATTCCACCAGAATGTTTTGTCCCCTCGACATTACCTGCAAGTCAACCTCAGTAAAACATCTCAAGGCATCGAGAACAACATTCCTATAAGATCTAAGACGTGGGTGTTTCGCAGCGTACACACCTTTGATTTGCTTGATTATCAATTCATAGTCACCTCTTACCATTATCTGCTTAGCACCAACTTTTTTCAAAAGCTTCAGACCGAGCATCAAAGCTTCATACTCAACAACATTGTTAGTACATTGGAAATTTAATTTGTAAGAATGGTTTTCTGAATACCTGTTTATGTGATTATGCAGCCAGACTCCTACTCCTGCTCCTTTTCTCACAGCGCCATCAAAATCCATGCTCCAGAAATCAGCGGGTAACTCTTCAATTATCACGTTCTTCATTCTTGCTACCTCAATGATTTCATGGTCGTCATCTTGACCAGATGTGTCTTCCATAAGCTGAGTATCTTGGTCTTCCATGTCACCATCATTGTACAAGATGAACGAATCCAAATCTGAATGTGCAGAGTAAAGGGGATAGTTGTGCGGTTTTTCTTGGCTGTTGACCATGTACTTCATCAATGTTTCTATGTATAGCCTCCTTTGCTGCCCAAAAACTGGGATGGTGGCATAAGACATATCCAGTATTAAGGTTGCTTTCAACTTAGCCCCCCAAGATCAGGATAGAAACATTCCATACTTCGGCAGGATGTCTGCAACCACCGCATCCATTACCATGCTCTTCGCTGGGATCTGAACCAAGGTGATGCATAGGTCCTTAATCAAACTGATGCATCTAACTTTATTGGATTTGAATGAGTGTAAATCCTTGTAAGGTCTGGTGACTTCCAGTCCCAGTTTCTCCATTACTGCTTTGGGCATCAGATTGTGTGAAGCACCTGAATCCAACATGGCGTTATGCAAGATCAAGACATGTATGTTTAGACTGATGTAAAAAGGAGTGACCTCACCAGTATCATCCCGACCATCTACTTCAGGTCCGAAAATAAGCTCGGGTTGATCATCAGTAAGGTTCACAGTGTCCAAATGATTTGATGATCCAATGGTTACGGCCTTCATGCCTATGTCCGGTTCAATGGCTAGTGCTTTAATCACTTGTGAACGATAACCATCTTTGTTCATCAAATTTGAAAGTGGGATGGGAATTTTTATTTTGGCCAATTCACCCTCAAGGATGAAAGGTGTAGGGGCTCTGCCTTGATTCATCAATTCTCGTTTGTCCATCATATTCTTCTGCTAAGAATTACTCGGTGGATTAATAGGTGAAACCTCAGGCTGTGATGGCCTTTTCAGAATCGTCAGGTTTTTCTTCCCAGGAGCGTCGGCATTACTCTTCTGAAGAATATTCTCAGGAGTATTCTTCTCAGGAGTCTTCTCGGCAGATGGCTCAGAAGTCTTCTTGGTTTTGACTGCCTTTCTTGTTTCAGTGGTCTTTTTTGGGGAATTCCCTTCTGTCTTTTTACTCCGCAGATTGTACTACCGGTGTACCTCCAAAATAGCACTTTCGAAGGCCTGTTGTTCTGCATCTTCAGCTTCTTCACTTACCTTTGTTTGATTGAGAAGAAATAGTTCTTTCTCTTCTTGGGTCAGGAAAATAGCTTCGTTGTCGTGAATGCCCATGATATTGATATGAGTGTCCTCCAATTCCTCAATCACTTCCTCCCCCTCATCAACATAGTTTTCTTGTAGAGGAGGTTTGATCTACTGATCTGGACCCCTATGCTCTCTTTGATCCCTAGGATCTCTCTGTCTGATTTGAGGAGGATTTCTCCTAAAATTGGGGTTCCAGACCTGAGGAGCTGGTGGATTTTCTCTTGGATGATTTCTGTCAGACACAGTGAGTCTTTCCATAATTCTTTCCACCGCTCTGGTCAAAGAATCCAATTTGGAATCTGAGTTCAACATGGAAGGCTCTTCTTTGATCGTGACTCTCCTTTCTGACTTTTGGTGTGCCCTTTTTGCCAACAGATTGGCCTCCACACTTATAACACTTTTCTGCATGTCTGCCAAGGTGGTAGAATTCCTTTCTCTTAGCTGGTATGACATATCGACATCAAAACCATTAGGGAATTTTATCAACGCTAGGCCCTGTGGAGGTTTGATTTCGGTTGGAATTGCATTGTACAGGTTATTGAAATGGATGCAGTAATCTTGTACCATTTCACCTTGATTTCTTCTTATATTCTCGTATTCCGACAATATCTGGAGAGGTTTTTTCTTTACCTCCCATATGTCAAGAAAACTCCTTTGGAACTCGACAAGGTCAGGGAATGATGCGGCAGGTAAAGCTTTGTACCATTTCTTGACGTCACCTGTCAAACTTTGGGCAAACAATCGCATTTGAACGTCATCCTCATCGACTTATTGCAGGTCAAAATAATCATTCATTTTGTCAACATGTTGTTGGGCGTTTAAAGGTCCCGTTGCATCGAACTGTGGAAGTCTTGTCTGATAGTCTTGGGGCATGGAATGTAGCGGCGCAGCCAACACCAAAGGGGCATATCGAGCTGCCATGACAGGTGGAGGAGGTGGGAAGAAAACCTGGGTGATCAGTTAGGTAGTGATTGAAGATGAGGACATGGAGGGATTGGATAGTACTGAGGGATTGATTTGTGGTTTAGTCATGGGAGACAAGACTTCGGGGGTTCGGGGTTGCAAAACAGTTGGGTCAAAGATGATTCCAGTTACAAAACTGTCGGACCGCGTTCTAACCAGGCTTCACTGTGGAAAGGTACCAAGATCAGGGCTTTGAGAGGTAACAGGTTTCTCTGAGAAAGAAAGGGACTTATGAAGGGGAATATAATTCACTGAACCTTTAGCTAAGGTATTTTTTCTGAGCAAATGTTCGGGGTTATCCGTCACTATCGCAGGCTCTAGGTTGGGATGAGATCGAGTGTGAACTTTCTTTGGAGCCAAAA
>ML786194.1:524787-534839 GCA_009831015.1 Picea engelmannii | reverse complement strand
CCGTAGATTTGAGCACCACGATCAGGACCGTTGATATGTGCAGAAAGTATAAATCAAGAGCAAAGAACACATGTGCTGGGAAAACTGAGGATAAATGCATCTTATGGTTTTTTTCCCAAACTTTTCACATAGACACCACCAAGGGGCTTCGACCAAACTATCTTTTAGGATTTTGAGACATGGTGCGACATTTTTACATCAAGCTGTTTTTATTGGAATAAAGCAATAGTGACACAAACCTATATTCTAACCTAGTTTCCTATAAAAGTTAACCTAGATTAAACTGTTGGGTTAAGAAATTACTCTACCCTAGGGCTATCTGACCAGGATTAGATAGTCTGGCCAGATTTATTCACTAATCTAACCTAGACACTTTGGATAAGATTAAACTGTTTAGCCAAATCCATTCACTACCCTATCAACATCAAATTTAAAAAGAACTTGGCCATGCTTGAATGGTATGGACCAAGTTACCATTATTGCATGGGGATTTTATTTCAATTTTTTATGCCCTCTTTTCTTTCTTTTTTATTTTTTATTTTCTTTTTATTTTCTTTTCTTTTTCTTTTTTTCTTTTCTTTTTCTTTTTCAAATTATTTGCAGAATGAAAAATCATTTGTCAACAGACACTAGAGACAGATAATATTCCAGTCACCATTTGATTCCTATAACTTATAGGGTGATAACAACGGCTCCACCTGGGGATGGTACTTGCCCTGTGAAGTGACAAGAATCCTAGTTCCTGTCATTCTGAACATTTCTGCCTAGTGGCCTTCATTGGTTTTATTCTCAAAAAATGGAAAAACAATGATCAACAACTTAGGTCCTTCTCTTCGGGCTTCAACCAACTGACTAATGTTCTTTACTCAGAAAATGCAAGTGAAAAATGAAAATGAAAATGGTATGTACAATGGAGGGTGAAAACTCGAATCTTCTACTGAGGTGGTACATAATGTTTCAGCATTCTGCCATTTACAGGTGCTCCTGACAGATCTGATCCATCAGCGTTGTTAAGCAAGAAAGCATTGTTTCCCCTGAAAGCTTGGATCCTGTATGGCCCTGTCCACAGATTGTCAAATTTTCCATACTTTCCCTTGTCCTCATTCCTGGCATCCGATCTCAATACCAAATATCCTAGCTCGAAATCATCCTCCTTGGTTCATTTGTCAAAGATCTTTTTGATGTTTTCTTAGATGACCTGGGTTTTTTTGAAAACGTCCTCCCTAGATTGCTGCAAATGGATCATCTGGTTGAGCCTTCTCTGTGAGTCATTTGGCTCAGCTTGTACCTCTTGAAGCAACTTCATGACAAGGACTCCTAAAGAAGTGGGGAAAATTGCCTCTATACCATAGATCAGCTGGTATGGTGACATACCAATCGAACTTTTGGTGGTCACTCTGTTAGCCCATAATGCAAACACCAACTTGTTGTGCCATGATTTCTTGTTTTCCTGTAATTTTTTCTTGATGATATTTACCAAGGTTTTGTTTGAGGATTCCACTAGCCCATTTTCCTGAGGGTAGTAGGTCGTGGAATGCCCCAAACCAATGTGATATTGGTTGCAGAAATCTATGAGTTTATTCGACCGAAAGGCAACTACATTGTCAGTTATAATCTTTCTAGGACATCCAAAGCGAGACAAAATATTATTTTCAAGGAATTTGATAATAACAGAGTCAGTGGCTTGCCTTCTTGGTATTGCCTCAATCCATTTGTAAAATAATCGGTGGCAGTGAGAATCCACCTGTGATGGCCTGACGATGGGGGGTGTATTTCTCCAATGAAGTCGAGTCCCCATTGCTGGAAAGGGGCCTCAACTGAGATCGGTTTATGAGGTAGAGGGAGAAGCTTTCTTTTTCCTTCAAACAACTGACATTGATGACATGCGGTCACTTTTTTATGCACATCGGTGAACAAAGTGGGCCAATAGAATCCAGCTCTGAGTATTTTGTTGGCTGTGACCTTCCAGTTCAAATGGCCACCACATTCTCCTGCATGAAACTCCTGTAACACCTTATCATCTTCATCTTTCAGTAAACAATTTAACAGAATTCCTCCAGGGTCTTTCCAATACAAATTGCCTTCTAGAATACAAAATTTCAAGGCTTTCAACTTTAAAAATCTAGCTTTAGTCTTAGTCAAACCTGGGGGATCTTGTAGATTTTGCAAAACAAATATCAAGTCTGCGTACCATGGAGAATTGAGAAATACCTCTCTCACGCTTGGAGTCGCCATCTCGCCCGGTTCGTCTGCCACATCTAGAAAATTTATGTCAAGAGCATGAAAGTTAGATTCATCCATTAATTTAGCAAGGCCTTGACCTTTGATTAGTTTCATGGGCTTAATCTCTAGAACAAAATTCCTATAATCTTTAAGACATGGGTGTTTCCCAGCGTACTCACCTTTGATTTTCTTGATTATCAATTCAGAGTCACCTCTTACCATTATTTTCTTAGCACCAACTTTTTTCAAAAGCTTCAGACCGAGCATCAAAGATTCATACTCAACAACATTGTTAGTACATTGGAAATTTAAATTGTAAGAATGGTTTTCTGAATACCTGTTTCTGTGATTATGCAGCCAGACTTCTACTCCTGCTCCTTCTTTGCTCACAGCGCCATCAAAATCCATGCTCCAGAAATCAGCGGGTAACTCTTCAGTTATCACGTTCTTCATTCTTGCTACCTCAATGATTTCATGGTCGTCATCTTGACCAGATGTGTCTTCCATAAGCTGAGTATCTTGGTCTTCCATGTCACCATCATTGTACAAGATGAACGAATCCAAATTTGAATGTGCAGAGTAAAGGGGATAGTTGTGCGGTTTTTCTTGGTTGCTGACCATGTACTTCATCAATGTTTCTCTGTATAGCCTCCTTTGCTGCCTGAAAACTGGGATGGTGGCATAAGACATATCCATTTGTAAGGTTCCTTTCAACTTAGCCCCCCAAGATCGGGATAGCAACATTCCATACTTCGGCGGGATGTCTTCAACCACCACATCTATTACCATGCTCTTCGCTGGGATCTGAACCAAGGTGATGCATAGGTTCTTAATCAAACCGATGCATCTAACTTTATTGGAGTCGAATGCATGTAAATCCTTGTATGGCCTGGTGACTTCCAGTCCTAGTTTCTCCATTACTGCTTTGGGCATGAGATTGTGTGAAGCACCTGAATCTAGCATGGCATTATGCAAGAGCAAGTCATGTATGTTTAGACTGATGTAAAAAGGAGAAACCTCACCAGTATCATCCCGACGATCTACTTCAGGCCCAAAAAGAAGCTCGGGTTGATCATTAGTAAGGTTCATAGTGTCTGAATGATTTGATGGTCCAATGGTTAAGGCCTTCGTGCCTATGTCCGGTTCAATGGCTAGTGCTTTAATCACTTGTGAACGATAACCATCTTTGTTCATCAAATTTGAAAGTGGGATGGGAATTTTTATTTTGGCCAATTCACCCTCAAGGATGAAAGGTGTAGGGGCTCTGCCTTGATTCATCAATTCTGGTTTGTCCATCATATTCTTCTGCTCAGAAGTACTCGGTGGATTAATAGGTGAAACCTTAGGCTGTGATGGCCTTTTCAGAATGGTCAGGTTTTTCTTCCTAGGAGCGTCGGCATTACTCTTATAAAGAATCTTCTCAGTAGTATTCTTCTCAGGAGTCTTCTCGGCAGATGACTCAGAAGTCTTCTTGGTTTCAATTGCCTTCCTTGTTTCAGTGGTCTTTTCTGTGGAATTCCCTTCTGTCTTTTTACTCCACAGATTGTACTGCCGGTGTACCTCCAAAATAGCACTTTTGAAGGCCTATTGTTCTGCATCTTCAACTTCTTCACTTACCTTTGTTTGATTGAGAAGAAAGAGTTCTTGCTCTTCTTGGGTCAAGAAAATAGCTTTGTTGTCGTGAATGCCCATGAGATTGATATGAGTGTCCTCCAATTCCTCAATCACTTCCTCCCCTTAATCAACATAGTTTTCTTGTAGAGGAGGTCTGATCTGCTGATCTGGACCCCTCTTCTCTCTTTGATCCCTAGGATCTCTCTGTTTGATTTGAGGAGGATTTCTCCTAAAGTTTGGGTTCCGTACCTGAGGAGCTGGTGGATTTTCTCTTGGATGATTTCTATCAGACACAGTGAGTCTTTCCATCATTCTTTCCACTGCTCTGGTCAAAGAATCCAATTTAGAATCTTAGTTCGATGTGGAAGGATCTTCTTTGATCGTGACTCTCCTTTCTGACTTCTGGCGTGCCCTTTTTGCCAACAGATTGGCCTCCACACTTATAACACTTTTCTGAATGTCTGCCAAGGTGGTAGAATTCCTTTCTCTTAGATGGTACGACATATTGGCATCAAAACCATCAGGGAATTTTATCAACGCCAGGCCCTGTGGAGGTTTGATTTCAGCTGGAATTGCATTGTACAGGTTATTGAAACGGGTGCAGTAATCTTGTACCGTTTCACCTTGATTGCTTCTTATATTCTCGTATTCCGACAATATCTGGAGAGGGTTTTTATTTACCTCCCATCTGTCAAGAAAACTCCTTTGGAACGTGACAAGGTCAGGGAATGAGGCGGAAGATAAATATTTGTACCATTTCTTGACGTCACCTGTCAAACTTTGGGCAAACAATCGCATTTGAACGTCAGCCTCATCGACTTATTGCAGGTCAAAATAATCATTCATTTTGTCAACATGTTGTTGGTCATTTAAAGGTCCCGTTGCATTGAACTGTGGAAGTCTTTTCTGATAGTCTTGGGGCATGGCATGTAGCGGCGCAGCCAACACCAAAGGGGCATATCAAGCTTCCATGATGGGTGGAGGAGGTGGGAAGACAACCTGGGTGATCAACGAGGTAGCGACTGAAGACGAGGATGAGGAGGGAATGGATAGTACTGAGGGATTGATTTGTGGTTTAGTCATGGGAGACAAGATTTCAGGGGTTCGGGGTTGTAAAACAGTTGGGTCAAAGATGATTCCAGTTACAAAACTATCGGACCATGTTCTAACCAAGCTTCGCTGTGGAAAGGTACCAAGATCAGGGCTTTGAGAGGTAACAAGTTTCTCTGAGAAAGAAAGGGACTTATGAGGGGGAATATAATTCATTGAACCTTCAACTAAGGTTTTTTTTCTGAGCAAATGTTCGGGGTTATCCGTCACTATCATAGGCTTTGGGTCGGGATGAGATTGAGTGTGAACTTTCTTTGGAGCCAGAACTTTTTTTTTGGTTTATATATATATATATATTTTTAGTTTTGTGAGTCCGAAAATAATATGTACAAAGTTAATCAACTTCTAAACATTACTTTCTTCTCAAATTTGAACTTTCTTTTTAGGGAAAAGTAAACAAAAAATTATCAATTTTTAGTTCGTTCCCCAGTATGGTCGCCACTATGTTAGCACTTGGTAAATTTCCTAGAGGTTGAAACACAAGAAATCTACAAATGTAACATTATCCAACCACTTTTAAAGCTGGGATCTAGCCCTTCCAGCTTCAGAGAGGGATCTCTCTATATGATTTAGCTATGTTTCCAATTTTAGATATTAGGCTAGGGAAATAAATAGGTAGGGTTTGTTGTCAAAGTGTTTTTGAATTGGTTGATACAGTCTACACATCCATTGGGCTATGGGGTCTGCATTCAAATAAATATGCAATACAACCAGAAACGTGAAGGAAGACTTCCACAGGGCGAGATGATACACTCACTGGATCTTTTCGTAGCTTAAATGATAGACAGAAGGAAATATGAGAAAGATAAATCCAACTAAGAAGCAGTTAAGAATTTCTTAATTGAAAACACCAGAAGATAAACACTAAAATCTTTTGAGTCAAAAACAGGGTATCCAAGATAAATCCTGCAACATTCATTACTTTTAAAGATTAGTTTCAGAAAACAATATGATCACAAAGCAAGAATAACAATTCAACTTAGATAATAAACATCACCAGTGAATACACGCAAGAATCCTATAAAAGTGCCTCCTTTTATTAATGGCAGATTTCTTCAAAAATGTTACAGTCTGAATAGCGTTAGGGTGTGAAGATCAACAACCCTCAATACTTCGAAAGGTGAAGTATTTATAACTAAAATTACAAACGTTCCTGTCATAACTGATCAAGACGTGCTAATTCTATTTTTAGGCTAACTAATTTAACAAATCAAACTGCTTGATGACTTGGTGCAACTGCACGCGGATTTTTTGGGTAGACCGTTGATGAAGCCTTCGCATGATCTCATCTGACTAGACAGGTGACTGGACCTGGATAGATAATCTGCTAATCGAGAAGATCACAGAGTTCCTCCCATCTGAGATGACTAGGCACTGTGACTTTGAGCAGTCTTCGATACACTTCATCCATTTCTGTATACTTGGCAAATGTAGGCTTGGTGAGGAATATGTATCGGATCTCGTGCTGGATACTAAAGTCCCGCTGAAGGGCATCCAAGAATGCTTTGTCGGTAATGCTCCCTTGTATGCCATCAAAATTTGAACTGTCCTTAGACACTTCAACCAATCTCTTCTTGTAATCTGGAAGTGTCATCAGTTTATCATTAATAACCTTTAGACCAGGTAGGCCCTTCTTCTGGAGTGCCTCAATCTTGTTGAAGAATCTCTGTACCCCTAGGTCCATGGTCTGAACCTTTTCTTCCAATTGAAACATTAATCCTCTCTTGGTCAAAACTCTTTTGACCTCAAGGATGGTCTTTGTTCTATCCTCGATCTTCATCTCTTCTAGCTCTTCTCTGGTCTTAGAATTGAGAAATTTGATTATATCATTTGCCTGTGCTGACATCTCCCCCAATTCCACTCTAATATTTTCGATAGCCTGTTTGCTCCTTTGGACCAATTCGTTTTGCTAAAACATGATTTGGATCATTGGCCATATCTCATTTATGGACTTAGTAATGTCTGTCCATACAGTCTCTTTAACTTCAGCCAATGTCTTTCCTGCCACTATTTGTTTCTGGAGCTGCTGTAACTCCTGCTTGAGATTCTCTGTTACCTGTTTTTCTTTGGATAGGCTGGTCTGGAAGGAAGTTTTGAGTTCCTGTAGGTTCTCAACTTCCTTTTTAATCCTGCTGATCTTGGTCTCCTACAGGTTCATAATTTCCATGGATTTGGCGAGGTCGGTTGTTCCCTCTTATGTTGTCACTGGAGTTGCGGATGGGACTGCTGTCACTGCTGCTGTGCTTGCTCCTGAGATCGGAATGGAACTCAATGGAATGACTTCCATTGGCTTCATCTGATCCTTCTATTTTAATAATCTCTCCATATCAGCCTCCATTTCTTTGAGCTGGGCGTTCTGCTCCATGAGCAGCTTGAGAATTTCGTCCTTCTTGCCTTCTTTCTCTGCTATCTCCTTTTCTTGCGAGTCCTTTGTGAGTGGGAGCTTCAGTTGTTTCCTCAAGGAGGCGATGTCTGGATTCTTCTTATTTATCATCTCCTCTAAAGCTTTGACATTCGAAGGATCATAGCCGATCTTGAGGACTAGCTCCTCCAAAGTCTTAATTCTATTGTCCTTTGCAAAGGACGATATCTTTTCCAGCTTGAGCTGCGTTTGAGCATTGTTGAGCGACACTTGTGATTTTGCTGTAGAGGTGGAAGCGTGTGCCAAAGTATGGAATACCATCTCCCCTGTCTAATTGTGTAGATCCATCTAATCTGCTGGGTGCACATTCTTCGTCTGGAATTTGAAGGTGGCTCTCTTGTAATCTGTGATTACCTTAGGATCAGGTACCTGTGCCTGGAGGAAGGCCATGTGCATTCTGCCTTTCTCCGTATCAAATGCAGACAACAACCTATGCTGCGCCGTCGATGTCTGCTTCCGAAACTGAGCATAAGAAGTGTTGGTAAGGGTCTGGTTCTTTTTCTTGATCATCTCGTACTTCTCGAAAATGCTCAACTTGGGCCCAATCTTGCCTGGCTGAGTGTTGAGCAGGGAGTTTGTGGATTTCTTCGGTACTACTTGGGTGATTTCCTTATGAAGGATCGACCCGAAGGGAGAAATCACAGACTTAGTCACTGTGGTAGGCGGAACCTCTTTTTCCCGAGTGTGACCCGGAACTGAGATTGTCTTGGGTCTCTTAGTGTGTAACTGGAACTCCTCGGATGATACCTTTGTGATAGGCGGAGATGAGTCTTGACGAGGCCTTTTTTCTTTAGGGACCTGTGGTGTGGTTGTTGGTGGCACAGTGGTCAGGGGAACCTGCTGTTCCATTTCAACCAAGGTGTCATGCACCCACACTGTCTGATTGGAGAATTTTTCGATCTCAGGCTTGGCTTCATGAACGTATGGGATGTTTTTGTTCTTCACCCGCATTTCTAAGATGATCCCGCAAGGATCATAATTCCATGGGAAGCTTAAGAAAAACTTCATCTCTCTCAACATCCGGTCTGCTTCTTCTCCGACGCCATGACTATTGCAGATGAAGGAGCCAATCTGCCCCTTGATTCTAAGCTGTTGCTTTTTCTTCAAGGATACAAAATGGATGTCATCTGAATTCATGATATATCTTATATACTCTAACGCAAAGATTCTTACCGGCACATACTTGGGCAGCTTGTAAGGTGCCAATTCACACCCGAATACTCTGATCTCGGTGTGGTTTTGATATAGGTACCAATCCCCGGTCTTTGTGTTGTCCGAGAGATGCAAGATCCTATGGACTTCATCGTTTATTCGAGGCTCGGGCTTGTCGCTCAACATGCTTACCACCGGGTGGTAGAACAGATCAATGAATGCCTTGAAGTTATACTCTGTGGAATTATGCTTGAGAAAAGACATCCATGCTGTGACTGGCTGAGGCCTTCCATCTGCGTCCATCTTCTGCATGGAAAATGCAAACTTATCCACCTGGAAAAAGACGAACAAGTAGGCTAATATTGATGAATATCTGAACATGCCCTCCATGCTGAAATTCACAAACTGTTCATGAATATTATTGGCCAAGAAGGTGCTGAAATCAAACTGGGTGGTGGGCTTTTCATCAGTGGAGAAAATGGATAGAAAACCCAAAATGGGCTCGTCTACCCACTGGTCGGAATAGTAACCTAACAAGGCACAAAGGGAAGAAATGACCTAGTTTCCCTTAGTGGAGAACATGGACGACGGGTAAGGGGGATTAGTGGAGGGGAATTGAGCAAAGGTGGGAAGGAAGAGCTCAAATATTTGAGCTCTCTGGGGAAAAGTCATCTTCTAATACAACTCGGTAAGGATTTCCATGTTGAAAGGAGACATAGAGTTGGCATGGGGAATTTGCATCATCTGGTCTATGTCTTCGGGCGTGATGAGGAACAGGGTGTCTCCGGATGAGGAGATGATGGCTCTTTGTTATGGAATATAGTGAACTTGGCATTTAAGTGCGAACTCGGGAAAATGGTGGATCTGGGGAAAAAGGTACAGGGGTAAATTGGACTCCCAGAGTCCAATTTCATCGCTTTGGTCCAGGAAAACCTCCTTGAGCCACGACTGGAGGTCTGAGAAATCGAAATCTCATTTGGTATCTGCGATCAATCTATCTTTGTCGACCAGTGGGATTTTGTCCAGATCGACAGGAGGTGGGAGAAAAGGATTTTCCTCTCCTTCTAGCTGTCTTGGCTTTGGCACCATCTCTGCAACAGTACCTGCAATAAACACAAAGTTAGTGGGGTCGACTGAATGTGGATGAAGGCGACAGGATGTAATGGAGGAGCAAGCTATGAGTTTCTCTGGTGCGACGAGTGAATCGTGAAAGTAGGGGAAAACGATAATTTTATTTAAAAAATGGGGTCGGTTGGGCACGAGAGACAGGTCAGCTGGATAATGGACATGTTATCCAGTAATAAATGGACACCGAGCCACTTGGGGGAAAGATGGAAGGTGATGGTGGTCGAAAGATATGGACGGGTGACGTGGATGCTATGGATTGAAGGTAAAATTTGCAATAAGGGGTTGGTCATGAGTGAAAAGGGGTAGAAGACTGACAACAGTTATGGGATAGGACATAACTCGGGAACAAGTGGAACAAGTGGAAGATGACGTCCCTGAGTGATGGGGGCTGTTAGATAGAAGA
>ML786194.1:499631-511611 GCA_009831015.1 Picea engelmannii | reverse complement strand
AAGATAGAATAGGTGTGTTGTTGTTTATTGGGAAGTATAAATGTAATTTATCTAACATAAAACTACTTGCAAGGGCACCCAATCATTGACAACAACCATAACACATCAGCAAAACTAAAACTTCAGTTGGCTGTTATAAAACAACAGAAAACAAATTTTATGACAGCAGAAAACTTAGTGTCTTAGCTTGGTCAAAGACAGACCAAGAAGACTGCTGATAGGACCTGGATTTTCTACACTTACTACCACTGATTTCCCCCACTTCGTGTTCAAAAAGTAAAATATAAGACATATGGTGAAAGGAAATTCATATTTGATTTCCCCCATCTAGTCCAAGAAGATGATGAAAGGAAATTCATTTAAATGATTTCCCTCATCTCAACATTTAAACGCATAATTATGATTCGAAGTGGTGAAAGAAAATTCAATAAAAAGGGACAGATAACTTCACCGGGGTACTGAAAGGCTCGCTGACAGTGAAGCAATATCTGAGGTATCTGTAAGGCTGTCATACGTAATTTTCACCCTACTTTGGTTACTAGCCTTTTCGAAACCGAATCTGCATCCCAAGTCCAGACAGGGCTCCCCAATTAAAAACATGAAATTTACTTCATTTGATGCAAGACAAAAGCCGCAAGATCTGTTAGATTTCCTAGGATTTTTTTGATCATCTTAAAGAAGACTTAAATTCAGTAACGAGAAGGAGAATATCAAGAATGGGGCTGCAGCTGAGTTTACAACGTTGAGAGTTTTGAAAAGATTTTCAGAAGTAAACGTGAAATCTCTTTTTCTCTCTATATCCCCTTCCTAAACAAGTTCTACAGAAAGAAGCCATTGACTCCATTTATCCAATAAAGGCACTAAGTCTACATGTTCTCCTCGTCCCACAAGGATACAAAGTCCCCAATTGGAGCCTATGTTGAAACATATATTAAATTTTTTATCATCAAAACTAAAACCTTCCTTTTTCGGGTTTTGGCTTTTCATGAAGCATAACCTTCACTATCATTTCCAAAAGGCCGGTACCGAAATCCTGACAAGCTTTATTATTTAAATAATAAAAGGCAAAAAACCAAAAATGTTATAAAAGTCCCGACGTGCTTTCTGTAAAATTATTTTTTAAATCACGAAAAGATTAAACCCTAAAGGAGTTAAGATTAACCTTTAAAAGTTTTTCAGAATTCAGGGTGTACTGAGAACATATGTTTTAATGCATTTCCAATCACGGAATCCGGATCCCCAATTTCCGAAATCCCGAAAGAATCAAAGTGGTTTTAATATTGATTAATTAATTTACTAAAATGAAGTTAAGTCCTAATTTAAACTTGTCGTGATTTCGCAATTTCGGAAATCAGGATTCAACAATAACATACCTCTTGTCAACACTATCCCTGAAATCCCAAAACGTGAAGTCTCGACTCTTAATCCGTGTTTAGTCTAAATTAATTCTGTTTTGGAAGCATGATTAATGACAATCAAACTTTTTAGGTTTGTTCATGTTTCGGTTTCCTATCGAATGAAATTTTCCAAATTTGAATTCAAAAGCGCCAAAATGTGGCCACATTAATAAAGGATAACTGAAGATATGTGACACTAATGCGTATCTTAGTAAATATCCACTGCATTCAATGTATTGAATTCTTGTCAGCTGCGTCAGTACTTACATCATTAAATGAATTAAAAGAGAGTTTAAAGGTCTGTGTTTTGCAACATATTCTGTTTCATACTATCAAGCGTAAGACGCATTCATCCAAGCTCATACACTCCTTTTATGTGACAGGTTTTCCATCTAAAATAAAGTCATGGCACCAAAGAAAGCACCGAAGAAGAGTGAAGATACAGAGGAGATGCGTAACCCAAAAGGAGATATCATATCCGACACTACGCCACACGCCATCGACTCAATTAAATCCTGGACACAAATCTCTGAATTCCTGGATTACGTAATCAAGAATTCTCCTACTGATTCCGAGAATCACTTCTGGGATATAGCAGAATCAGAGCTTCATAAGATCGCAGCGCGCCCTCAGCTTATGGCATACAATGACATGCTCAATTGGGCCTTGGAAAAGGTTGACATCCTGACAAGAAGTATTTTAAATGATAAAGGGGTTGTTGTCGGCTCATTCAGACCATAACACATACAAGTAATGTATAAACTCTCACCAAATCCTGAGTACATTTATAATGCCAAGTTTTTTGCTGAATTTCAAAGGAAGGAGTGTATTGAGGCAAACCAAACTTATCCCAATTTAATCGGAGAATGGTGGAGATGTCCATCAAAGTTTAGGGCTGATACCCATAGGGTTTATGCCACAACATCTTTGAACGAGTACATGGTCTATGTAGCCATTATGTTGTGTAGACTTTTCAGGAAAAAGAAAATCCCTGCCATTTTCCTACAGAATGGGTGCCCTTTTTAGAAGAATCTTTAGAAGGATACACTTTTAACTGGAGTAAGATTTTTTCTTATAACCTAGCTCAAGAAGTTTCAAATTACAGAGTTGCAAAATCTAAAGGTCAGCCAGTGGCCTTTTACATGTTAGCGTACATTATGGACACAATCTTCTTTGTGACTCCTTTTCCCCTGATGAATTGGAGTTGGAACATAACCTGTCCTGAACCCATTCATGAGTATCACTCTGTGCTATGGGAAGAAAATGATAAGAATGCGTTTTACGAAATTTGTCATTTTATAGTAATTCCAATGCATAAAATGTTTTATGGTTGTGAACCCCCTCGCATTTATGAGTCAGTCTTAGGAAATCTTAAAGCAATAGCCGACTGGTTTGTTGATGAAAACTTCTCTTACATTAGGGTTTATGGATGCTCAATCCCCCCTCACGCACTTCTGAAATTCCTCCCGGACAGACTGGTATTGAGAGAGGTAGCACATCAAATAGTGAAAGGTGGTATTGGAATAGAGCTAAAGGCAGCTCAAAAGAAATCCTGGCCAATCTTCCTTGTGTATGTTAGGAAATTTTCATTACTAAACCTAGGCCATTCTAAAGTGGAAGATGAAGCACTAGAAGAAATAAAACTGGTAGATATTGAGCACATAAAGCATGACGCTTATCAATTAGTAAGTAGACATTTGATGCACTGTAATATGAAAGCTTATGAACATGAAAAATCTGTTTATGATGATATATTCAAGGAAGTTAAAACTTATGAGGAGGTATTGAACAGAGTATGGGCCGTATCACCCGACTTATAGACTGGTTTCATGTCCTTCCAAAGTCACAGGCGAAGTTGTTTGCCAAAAATTTTGCAGGGTGAATCCACGACCCCTCCTCCAGAGTAGGAAGGGCCTCCCCCAGGCTTTGAAACAAATGTACAGGATAAAGAAAATACAAAGGGAAAAATGAAAGAGATTGAAATGCCTTCACAAGAAATAGAGGTTCCTCAGACAGAAAAATCAGAGGCAGGGAAAGGAAAGGAATTGGAAAAACCCTAAGAAATCCCTGAGAATTTTCCCAAAAGAGTAGGAGGAAGAACATCGATAGAACTTGGAAGTCCCATTACTTCTTTAAATCCATTGCAATCTACTTATGGAAATCCCCAAGATGGAGCTCTATATGTTAGTGATCTTGAGCCCATTTCTAGGGATGAGATTCCTTCCTCTAATTACTTCTTCAGTAAAAAGAGAAAGGCTATCCTAAAACAAGAAATGCATCCAAGAGGAGATATGATGATTAAAAAGCATAAGATCATTATAGATGGACAAAAACTTAAAGAGGGAGAATTCACTACAAAAATAGCAGGCACAATGGGAGTCTTAGCATCGACAAATTTATACTCTGTGGGTAGTTTGACTACAATGTTGGAGTAGAAAGATCAGATGATAGCTCAGCTACAGGGTCAATTAAAGGAGACTGAAATAAATATCAGTTGGGAGATAAAAAAGGGTCTAGAACGAGCTAGATTAAATGACATTCAAGAGATTCAAAAACTGAAAGCAATCTTATAGGAAGAAAATAATAAAATATAGGTCATTCAAGCATAGGACCTACAACAAGAGGAAATGAATAAACAATTACAAGATAAGATTAATTCCATTCAAAATCAAGTGGTAGAGCTTGAAATCTTCCAAGCCCAGGCGTTGGAAATATATACAAAGATAGAAAAAGAGAAACAGGGAGTGTTATTTAAGCTTGAGTTTATTTAGAATTAATTTCTGGGAGCAAGTAAATCTTTGGAGAGTATTCTCCAGAAGGTGAGAGAAGTGAAAGTAGCCAGAACAACCTTTCAAAAATAAGTGTCTCTTTCAACAAAAGAGGAGGTCGGAGAGATTCAAAAGCTATCTGTTTCAGAACAGATTAAAGGTGATATAATACTCAAGGTGTGGGAGGAAAACCTCACAGAAAACAAGAAAATAACCAGAGAAGTTAATGACAACTATCAAAGAATTTTTGACCTTTTAGAGAAAACTTCATTGAACATTGGAAAAAATGACTGTCTAGGGTTGTTAGGAGAAATTAACATTGTCAAGTATCCGTTAAGATTCAAAGAGGATCTGGAAGAAATACAGGTAGAGCTTCCACAAATAAAGGTAATCGATGTCACTCAAATTGACAAATGGATAGTAATGCCTAACTTAAAGATACAAACTATTAAGTTCACGAGAAAGATAATCGAAGACCATCTGCCAGAATTGCAGAGAAAGTTTTTCTTATTTGAAGCAAAGGATATTCCAGAAGATCCCAGAGTTTTAGTGCAGTTTCTGGGAAAATGTATTCGTTGTCTTAAAGAAGAAGGAGGAGGTTCATCAATGCAGACATGAAATATTGTTTTGAAGATTTTCATCATTGGAATAATAAATCAGTTAGAATAGAAATGTAAACGGTTCGACATTGCTCATTCATGTAACCGTTAGTATTAGGAATTTAGTTAATCACCAACGGGAAAAATGTTTGGTGATCATGTATAAATATAATTTCACAAGACTGAGAAAGGGCTTTTGGTTTTTTGGGAGCCGATTGTATTATAAGTTCTCCGATTTACAATAATATAGATGATACAGAAGAGATTCTGAATTCTGTCACCTTGAAGGTATGTGTTCCTTCACCCTATTTTCAATATATTTCAATATCTTTTATTCCATGTGTTTCTAATGAATGATCAACTATAGTTTAATTCAAAATTTTACTGTAGTTTGAAATTATTTGATTATCTAATCATTTACAGTTTTTCCTCTGTGATTTCTATTAGCAGTTTCAAGACCTGTAGGTCTATTGGATGGTTATACCTTATACTCCATTAGAAATTTTGTTTTTCTCCCCTTCTTCTGTTATGATATGAAATTCTTTCAAGATTAAAGCCTCATATTCTTCAACAATGTTTCTTTGTTTTCATTTTAATATTCTCAAATTACTTCAAGTACAGGAAATGACCTTTTCTATTATTATGTTATTATTTTGAGTTCCAAAATTCCTTTTCTATTTCATCCCACAAAAACTGAAGCAACAATTTCTAATTTTTTTATAATTTAATAAAATTTTAATCCTCATGACTGTCCCAAATAATAGACAACCTAACATAGAACCTGGCCTATAGGATCAAACTAGCATTGCTTTGAACTTGTTTAATACTATACTGCAAACAACAACTACTCGAGTCAAATTAGAACTTTCATGGGCAGTTATTGAGAGAGAAATACGCATCCAATAACAATGGGAAGCTAGACAAAGACGGTTGAGAAACCAAATCTGATTTACCCTTCGCAATTGATTCTTACTCCTTAATTCTCTTTATTTTTCGGATGCCTTGAGGGTATACTTTAGAGCCTTAAAGTATAAACTCAGGACCAACAATCTCAACGGTATATTTTCCTTGGTTAAGAAAAATATCACTTGGTCTCTTCCATACCTCTATACCTAAGAAGTAATGCATCATTCCTACGTATTTCATCTCGAACTCTGCAACAAGATTCCTCTTACTATCAACAATGAACTTCTCATCTCCTGTTAGAAACAAGTCATCCACATATAAAAATAATATCATTGGTCCACCATCCTCAACCTTGAAGTACAGGTTGGAATCTACTTTACTCTTGGTAAATCCCAAGCTCATCAGGAAACTACCAATTCTACCATACCATGCTCTGGGTGCTTGTTTCAACCCATACAATGCTTTCTTCAATATGCATGCATGTGTTTGACTATCATGTGTCTCGAAACCTTGTGGCTACTCCACTTACACTTCCTATTCTATTACACCATTTAGAAAAGTTGTCTTCACGTCCATCTGGTGTACCTTCCACTTCTTTACTACAGCTCTCGCAAGTATATCTCTAATGGAAGTGTATCTTGCCATGGGAGAAAATGTCTCCTCATAATCCATTCCTTCTTTCTGGGAGAAACCACATGCCATGAACCTTGCCTTGTATTTCTTGATACTTCCATCTATTGAATGATTTGTCTTGTAAATCCACTTGGAACTTACCATTGTCTTCTCTTTCAGTCTCAGAACCACATCCAAAACATCATTCTTTACAATGGATTGGTACTCTTCAACCATGGAATCCTGTTAGGGTCCTAACCCGCACATAGGTAGAAAAATATATTCAGATGTAATAAAGGTAAATATTGATAAGGCCTTTCAATAAAATAGAATAAGTCGGATGTAAGAAGACCTAATAGAAGCTTCTGCTTCTAGAAGGATCTTCCTGTAGATTCTTCTCTTTAGTATAAATAGGAGTCGAGGGTATGAGAACCCTAGCTTGGATATTATTATAATAGAGCTATGCTCAACTAGAGGTTGCCCCCTTGAAGAGGCCCGTGAACGTTGCTTTCAGATTCAAAGTGTTATTTCTGTTGTTATTCGTATATCATTTTAGTGTTATTGTGGTGAATGTTTTGGTTATATTGCTGTTATTCTGCCATTACTATCATTTTATTTCATTTCTGCATACATTTTATATCTTTTATATTACAAGTGGCATCAGAGCACTTTCCTTGGCAGAAAGTGTGGGTTAATTTTTTTTTTTAGGGTAGAGACGTATTCCGATGTCTTTAAGCCATAGAGATCTGTCATTACGTGCATAAACCTGGGGTTGAGGGATTCATACGTGCAGGAAATACAAGTGGTATTTAAGCGCACATCTGTTGGCCACCCTTGTAACCCCTGTTGGTACCCCTTCGAGTGGTAGAGCATCATAAAACACATGTGTACGGATCGACCTAGATTACCTGAAGCCCTCTTTAGATAAATAGATCAATCGCCTGATTGCTAAAGTGTCACCGAGAACAACACTCGGGAAGATACTCTCTAGTACCTAGGTAGTTGGGTAGTACGACTAAGGGTACGGTCTATCCTCCTTAGTTAGTGCCCTGAGATATTGGGTCGAGTACTACTGTTGGACCCCGCATGTATATCAGAGAGCTATAACACATGGCAAACCCTTGTCTATAGAACCCTTGAATACCTAACCCTTGGGGGACAGAAACATAAAAAAATTAAAACAGACAAGATCTATTGCTGCGCAACTATGTTCGGGTTACCAAGTAAATACACATTTCCTCTCTGTAGTATTCTTCAGACCGGAGTATAACTCTGTAAAAAAAAAAAAAAAAGTCTGGAAATTTTTTCACCGTTATTTGAGACCTATTCCATTAGCTTCATCTCTTTACCCTTATCACATTCATCCATATCATTTTTTCGGCCAAAATGTTTTACCTTGCCCAACCCTTTTTCAGTTTCCTCATCCTCATGGCCCATACTCGTAGCCAAGACTTGGAAGCTCCCTTCAACACCTTGCAATCCGGTCTTATTGAGACCCAACAAGAAGTGACACAACTCAGTGCCAATGTTTTCTCCATCAATACAACCATGCAGTCTTCAATGGGGGAAATCAAACAAGACCTCACCACCCAACTTGAATCAGTCTTTTCGACACTCTGCACCAAACTACATATCCCTACAGATAACCCTTCCTCTTCCTCACCTCCACATACTGAAGCTGACCAGTCCTCTCATTTCCATACCTTGCAGAACCATCACTTTCAACGTGACCTACACCTTCTGCGGGTGGATGTGGCCAAATTTGATGGCTTGGACCCCACAGGTTGGGTAACCCAAATGGAACATTACTTCTCTTTATACAACATTACATATGACTTGGCCAAACTCCGGTATGGTGTTCTCCATCTAGGTCAAGAACGTTGGCAATGGTGGCAATGGTGGCAATGGAGAAAAACTTCTCATCAAGGGTATATTACTTGGACACACTTTGTGGAAGATCTTTATGAACACTTTGACACTGACACCAACCATTTGGGCTATTTGACAAAGCCAAAACAATTAGGAACAGTGAAAGACTTTATAATTGCCTTTGAGCGCCTGACTTTTAGAACATAGGGCATGTCTAATGCTTTTTTCTGAGAGTGTTTTATCAGCGGCCTCAAGGATGAAATTTGGGCCCTTGTCCTCATGGCTTAGCCTGAGAGTTGGGTGGAGGATACCAAAAGAGCTAAAGAAGCACAACAGGTTGTATCTGCTCAAAACCACAAACCCTCATTTATCCCTCACCCTAAACCAATAAATCCCACTACTCCCTTTGCTCCACTAAAGATCCAAAAATTGACCAAGGCTGAAATGGCTGAACGCCAACTCAAAGGCCTTTGTTATAACTGTGATGACAAATATTTCCTGGGCCACAAGTGTAAAGAAAAAAATCTTTTTATGGCCATCTCCGAGGAGATTTTGGAAGAAGATGAAGAAACTCCCTCTGTGTCCGAGTCACCTGAATCCACTGACATAACCCCTCCCTCAGACCCTCCCAAAGTAGAATCGGTCATTTCCCTCAATGCTCTCACTGGCTTCTCCGCTCCCCAAACCCTCAAGCTAATTGGTTACATCAAGCATCGGAAGGTCATCATTCTGGTTGATAGTGGCATCACCCATAATTTTATTCATCACCGCATTGCCCAAGAAACTCATTGCTACATCCATGCCATCAATAATTTCCAAATCATGGTTGCCAATGGTGGTTCCATGAAATGTGGAGGGCGTTTTGAAAATGTGCGTCTCCAAATTGGTGACTACCACCTGAAATCCCATATGTTTTCTATCGACATGGGAGGTTGTGACATTGTGTTGGGTGCAGACTAGCTAAGGACTTTGGGTCCCATTCTCATGGATTTTAAGGACTTAACCATGCAATTCGACCAGGAGGGCCACCAATATAAGTTCCAAGGCATCACTAATGGTTCACCTGATATCATTAGTTCCCATCGCATGTAAAAGATGCTCAAAAAGGGTAATTCTGGTGTTATCGCCCAACTCCATGCCATACAAGCAATAGAGACACCCTCGATACCACAAGACCTCCAAGCCATCCTTTCTAAACATCAATTAGTATTTTCCACTCCCCAAGGCCTCCCTCCTTCCCGTGGTGTTCATGATCATTCCATTCCCCTTGTACCCGGAAGCATTCCTCCCAATATCTGTCCGTATCGTCACCCACTTTCCCAAAAAAATGAAATCGAGAAAATGGTCTAGGAACTCCTTAATGCAGGCGTTATCCACCCTAGTATGAGCCCCTACTCATTTCCTATGGTCATGGTCCTAGAGAAAGAAGGTTCTTGGAAAATGTGTACCGACTTTCGTGCCCTCAAAAAACTTACCATCAAAAACAAATTCCCCATTCCTGTCATTGATGACCTCCTAGATGAATTGAGTGGTGTCCAATTCTTCACTAAACTAGATCTCTGTTCAGGCTACCACCAGATACGTATGAAAGAGGCAGACATTCCCAAGACTGCCTTTAGAACTCATGAGGGCCACTATGAGTCTTTGGTCATGCCCTTTGGCTTGTGTAATGCCCCTTCCACCTTCCAAAGCCTCATGAATCATGTCTTCCATCCTTTTCTCCACCATTTTATCTTAGTTTTCTTTGATGATATCCTCATCTATAGAAAAACCTGGACAAGCCATCTTGATCATGTGGATCAAGTTCTCCATCTACTCTCTCAGCACCAAATTTTCCTGAAACAATCTAAATGTGATTTTGGCACCTTAGAAATAGAATACTTGGGTCATTTGGTTGGAAAAGATGGTGTCAGGGTGGATCCTAAAAAAATTTAAGCTATGCAAGACTGGCCTCACCCAAAGACTCTTAAGATCTTGCGTGGATTTCTAGGCTTAACAGGGTATTATCGCAAGTTTGTTAAGAATTATGGGAAGATTGCAACACCTCTCACTGCTCTCCTAAAAAAGAACTCTTTCACTTGGACTCCAGCCGCTACTCAAGATTTTCAGCCCTTGAAGATGGCCATGTGCACCACTCTAGTCCTCACCCTTCTTGATTTCACAAAGACCTTTGTGTTGGAATGTGATGCCTCAGGGAAAGGAATTGGTGCTGTCCTTATGCAAGAGGGTCAAACTTTGGAATTTACTAGCAAGCAACTATCTGAAAGAAATCTGGGCAAATCCATCTATGAAAATGAAATGTTGGCTATTCTGCATGTCATGGATCTATGGTGTCCTTATCTATTGGGGCAACATTTCCAAATTAAGACAGACCATCAAAGCCTCAAGTATTTTTTGGAACAACGCATTTCCTCCCCAGAACAACAAAAATGGGTGACTAAACTCTTTGGATATGATTATGAGATCATTTATAAGAAAGGAAAAGACAATGTGGTTGCAGATACAGTTTCCCGAAAATATGAAGACGAAGGATCCCTTTTTTCTCTTTCATTCATTGTACCAGTTTGGCTCCAAGCCGTTCGCCAAGAATGGCTACAAGATCCCAAAAGTTCGCAGTTGATCCACCAATTGCAGTCCAAGGCTCCAACTTCCCCAGGGTACTCTTGGATCCATGAGGAACTTCGATACAAAGGCCGTTTGTATTTAAGTAAACAATTAAAGATTAAATCCACGGTACTTTCTGAGATTCATGTTACACCCACAGCAGGGCACTCTGAGTTCACCAAAACCTATGACAGAGTCAAACATTCCTTTTTCTAGGATGGTATGAAACATGACATTCATAATTTTGTAGCTGAATGTGATGTGTGTCAACACAATAAGGGAGAAATAGTCAAATCATCGGGCACACTACAACCACTCCCGATTCCACCTGCTATTTGAAAGGATATCTCTATGGATTTTATTACCAGCTTACCCAAATCGGGAAATAAATCTTTCATCATGGTGGTTGTTGATCACCTTTCCAAGTATGCTCATTTCTGCGCCCTTCAACACCTGTTTACAGCATCCACGGTGGCTCAAATATTCATGGATCAGGTCTTCAAGCTTCATGGCATGCCACACTCTATTGTTTCTGATCGTGACCCAACTTTCACAAGCAATTTTTGGCAAGAACTGTTCAAGATACAAGGCACTGAATTGCATCTCAACACAACTTATCATCCCTAGATTGATGGCCAACCAGAATTTGTCAACAAGTGTTTGGAAACATACTTGAGGTGTTTTGCCTTGGAAAATCAAAATCAGTGGGCTCAATGGTTACCCCTAGATGAATGGTGGTACAACACTTCATACCATACAACTACATGCATGACTCCTTTTGAAGTGGTATATGGACAGAAGCCACCTTTTTTTCTCTCATACTTACTAGGTGCCTCGAAGGTTCAGGCGATTGACCTAACACTTACAACTCTAGAGGATATTCTTCATACCCTCAAAGAGAATTTGGTCATGGCACATAATAGCATGAAGCAACAAGTAGATCAAGGTCACTTTGAACATCAATTTGCAGAAGGGGATAATGTGTTTCTTCGACTGCAACCTTATAAGAAAACTTCCCTCAAGGCCGAGCATTGTCAGAAGCTAGCGCCCAAATTTTATGGTCCTTATACCATGTTGAAAATTCAACAAGAAACATGTGTCTAATTTAGTTTTCCCTTAATTAAATTAGACAATAAATATTAATCTATTATCTCATTCATAACTGAGTGATTTGGAATTGTAACAGAATTGTAATTGTAGTTAAGTGAGTTAAGCTTAGTTGTAT
>ML786194.1:464574-494102 GCA_009831015.1 Picea engelmannii | reverse complement strand
TTTCACTTTGTGCATTGTGGTTGTGTTGTGATCGTGGTTGTTTAAATTGCTTCCGCAATAATAGTAGAAGCGATTCTGTATTTAACAAGTTGCGGTAATTGTTAGATCAGGAGAATCGCAGGAATACATTAATTTGTATCGAATTTTCTACATACCATACTCAAGCATGTGGGACAAGTTGCCTATTAGTTATCTTTTCCCATCAATTCGAAGCTACATCATGTTTTTCATGTTTCATGCTTAAAGAGGGTGATTGAAGCTAAGTGCCAAATTCAAACCAACCTTCCAGAGTTAGCTAAAGAAGGATCCATTTGGCTACAGCCAGAAGCAGTTTTGGACCAGCATGAGCATCACCTATGTCAGAGAACCATCAAGGAAGTGCTAGTACAGTGGAAAGATACAACTCCAGCAGATGCCACTTGGGAGCCAACTACCATTCTGCAACAATTTCCTCATCTCAAGCCTTGAGGACAAGGTTGTTTTTAAGGGGCTGGACATGTTAGGGTCCTAACCCGCACATAGGTAGAACAACATATTTGGATGTAATAAAGGTCAATATTAATAAGGCCTTTCAATAAAATAGAATAAGGAATATGTAAGAATACCTAATAGAAGCTTCCGCTTCTAGAAGGATATTCCTCTAGATGCTTCTTTTTAGTATAAATAAGAGTCAAGGGTATGAGAACCCTAGCTTGGATATTATTGTAATATACCTCTGCTCAACTGGAGGTTTCCCCCTTGAAGAGGCCCGTGAACATTGCTTTCAGATTCAAAGTGCTATTTCTGTTGTTATTTGTATATCATTTCAATGTTATTGTGGTGAATGTTCTGGTTATATTGCTGTTATTCTGCCATTACTAGCATTTTATTTCAGCTTTCAATACATTTTATATTTGGTATATTACACATCCTTACATTATTTCTTCTTTGTAGCCTCTTCATAACTGGTAGGTTCAACATCAATAATATCACTTAGCAATGCCACAAAACTAGAGTATGGTCATGGTCTCTTGCTTTCTTTGATGGATCCATCTGGGTCACCATACTTCTCTACATTCTGAATAATTTCTAGAGCCCAAGATGGTCTTCTCTTCTTGGTATTCATTTCTCGGGATGAATCTGCAGGTATCTATGGTTCTTCCTCACCATGATATTCTAGTACAACATCATCACTTGCATCTGTATTTGTAACTCTGGGATCTTCAAGATTTTCATTGTGAATCTCCTCCGAATGATTTTGTCTTGATATATTGAAAGATGTATCCTCATCGAAGGTGACATCTCTGCTAGGCTCAATATGACAGTGACTAGGGATGTAAACTCTGTATGCCTTTGATGTTTCACTGTATCCAACAAATATACCTTTCTTTCGTGAAGGATCCAACTTCGATCTCTTGTCCTTGGGGACATACACATATACTAGACAACCAAATATATTCAGGTGGATGACCTTTGGATTTTCACTTGTAAACATCTCTTCTGGTGTCATTTTCCCAATTACTCTGTGGGGACTTCCATTCTTCACATATACAACGATTATGGCTACTTATGCCCACAGATGCATCAATAAGTCTTGTTCATGAATCATGGCCTTAACTGCTTCCATGATTGTACGATTCTTTCTTTTTGCCACACCATTCTGTTGAGGATTGTAGGGAGTAGAGAGCTCCCTCTTAATCCCAACTTCCTTACAAAAAATTCCTTGAATTCATTTGATGTGAATTCTCCTCCATTATCTAATCTCAAAATCTTTATATTCTTTTCAAATAGGTTTTCAACAAGTGGCTTGAATTATTTGAACTTGTTGAACAATTCACTTTTATCCTTCAAAAAGTAAATCCAAGTTTTACATGAGAAATCATCAATAAATTAAACATAGTGTACATACCTGCTATGTGGAGCAAATGGCTTCATTCCACAGACGCCTAAATGTATAATTTCCAAGGATCCCTTGGCTTTGCTATCAATGCTTGGAAATTATTTCTCCACGTTCTTGCCTTGTGTGCATCCCTTGCATATGCCTTCATATTCCACTTGTATTTCTGGAAAAACTGTCACCATATTGCTCACGATCGGTAATGCTTTATAATGCATATGAGAAAACCTCATATGCCATAGCTCACTTGGAGTTACTATATTGAGTACCAATGATGAAACTAAATGTCCCTTTAACTTGTATAAGCCTTCTTATTGGATACCAATCACTACAACATCATCAATAGTTTTTCCTCTTGGCCACATGAGGACTTCACCATCAATGAAAGCAACTTTGAATCCTTTCTCATCCAAATATGAGATGGAAATGATATTCTTCTTCAAACTAGGTACATACAACACATCCTTCATCTTCATAGGTTTTTCAGAGTCTAACTTGTAGGATGCTTCTCTTACTCCTTTAATGGGATACTGATAGTCATCACCAAGCTTCACCTTGTGAGGTGAATATTTCTGAACTAAATATTAGAGAGATTCCTTGTAACCAATCATGAGCTTAGAAGCACCACTATCAATAATCCATGTGTCACTTCCATGCGTGATTGTACCTATAAGAGCTGAGATCAATACATATTCTTCACTTGAGTCTTCTTCTTTGGTTTTCTCATGATCAGGTTCATTATCTTTTGTGGCATGAGCATGATGTCTTTAATACTTTCCTTTTCTGATTTGACCTTTGGAGTTGGGATAATTTATGAAAATGTGTCCCATATTCTGACAGATGAAGCATCTGTAATTTGAGAAATCATTCTTAAACTTATATGTCTTTTGTAATCCATGAGGTTTCTTGTGTGAGTGAAATTCCTTCTCACTCTTTCCTTTTCTGGTATGTGTTGCTAGTGCTTGATTTTCTTCATCACCTAGTTTCTCTTCTCTTGCTGCTAATCTAGCTTCTTCCTAAGTACAATCCTCCCATAGTCCTCTAAACCTTGTTATCCTTCTTCTTGAACATATACCTCAAATGAATGATTCCCAAGATATGGGGATACCATTCAATGTAGTCATCACCAACTTGACTTCTTCGATTGTGTCTCCAATGGCTTCAAGTCGTTCTTTGATTTGAGACACCCTTGTGAAGTATGATTGGACAGTTTCTGAACTCTACATCTTCAAATTCTTGAGTTGTGTCCTCAAGGTCATCTTTCGGTTAATATTCTTTCCTTCATACAATCGTGATAAGGCATCAAACATTTGCTTGGGAGTTGTCAATTATGAGACATGGGGGATCCAATGATCCTTGATAGAATTAACAATTATTCTCTTTGCCTTCACTAGTTTCTTTTTTGTACTTTGCTTTGGCCTCATCTCCATGAGGTTCTAGAACTTCTTCTTTTACGAAATATTCTAAATCATTCTCTTCTAGAATGAATATCACTCTGTACTTCCATGCTCGAAAGTTATCAACACCTTCAAGCTTCTCATCAAGCTTGGTACTGGGTGCCATCACGTCCTTGAACAACAATACAATAAGAAAAATAATAACTTTTTAAGGAAAGGTTTTGTACTTACTAGAGAGTGTTATGCAAAGGTGATTAGTTCCATCTTCAAATTGCAGCTACCAAGGCATCTTAAACTAGGGTTTATGAGGAAACCATAATTTTTCAAAATGTGAATTTTGGAATTTTTCTTCAAGGGAGAGGTGCACCCTCCGTAGGAGAACTTCTTGGTAGCCTTACTTTGACTAGTGTCCTCTAGAAAGTGGGGGAAATCACCTTCTAGGTCTTTGTGCAGTTCCAACACCAGTTGTAGTTTTCAAAACTTTGTCAAAATGAGAATATAATCCCAAGGAAAGATGTACTATGGTTAGGAGAGTCTTCATATGGCCTTAAATTCCTTCATGAGCTCTTCTAAACTGTGAAAATGGATTCATTCAGGCCCACTCTGACACGATGTTAAATTTTCTCTTAAGAAATTAAGTCTGTTATGTATTCTTTAACTTTAGACTATTAAAAAAATAATTGCATGCATAAAGATCACTGAAATAAAGACATCCACAACATACACAAGATTTATCTTGGGAAACCCTTGTGGGAGAGAAAACCCAACAAAGATTCTTCAATATAAATTCTTCAACAAGTACAATGTCTCTCTCAAGAGAGATCTCACCAAACAAAAGATACAACAAAAGATCTAACCAAAATAGGGTAGTGCACCACTAGACCAAGATAGTCCTCCAACAGATAACCAAAACCCTTAACTAGAACACCCTTCCTTTGTAGTTGTGTCTCCTCCTGATACTTGTGCACTTTTCTATGTGAGAGAACTTGTTGTGTGTGTTCTACAAGTGAGGTACCTAGCTTATAAATACAGGCTGAGCCGCCCAGAATTAGGTCAGGTCCGACCTGTCCACTTTATCCTTCTAATTTACAATTGACTTTATCAAGGCACGATAGGGATGACTTTTACAGAGGCAAAATAGGGTTGAATTAGAAAATATAATATAATATTATTCTTTAGGGTTTTGTCTTTGTCAAATACAATATGAATACAATAAGAATATCTTCCGAAGCTACTCAGACTTCAACATTAATCATTATCTACTTCAATCCTGGAACATAGATCCGATATGCTTTCGAAGTTTCACTGTGGTGAAAAAATATTCCCTTCTCTGCAGTATAATTGAGCTTCGTCCTCTTATCAGAGGGAACATGACAATAGACTAGGCAATTGAAGATCTTGAAGTGACAAACTTATGCCTTCTTCCCTGTAAATTCCTCTTCAGTAGTCAACCTCCCCAACACCTTATGAGGACTCATGTTCTGTATGTATACCATAGTACTACATGCCTCTTCCCATAGAATCTTTGGAAAATCTTGGTTATATAACATATCCCTTGAAGCACCAACAATGGCATCATTCTTCCATTCTTCCACCCCATTTTGTTGAGGGTTATAAGGTACCTTCAATTCCTTCTTGATCCCTTCCTTAGAAAAAAACTCTTTGAAATGTTTCTCTGTGTACTCACCTCCATTATCTGACTTGAGAAACTTTATCTTCCTTCCTATCGCATTCTCCACAAGAGCCTGAAACTACTGGAAGCGACTAAAGACCTCATCTTTGGTCCTCATGAAGTAGATCTAGGTTTTCTTGTATGCATATTCTATGAATGTGACAAAATACTCATAGCTTGTCAAGGATGTTGAAGACATAGGCCCACATACATCTGAGTGCACTATATCGAATGCACCCTTCGATCTACTGTCACTGCTTAGAAAATATTTTTTAGCATACTTTCTCAAGGAACACTCTTTACGCACATCACTATGCTCAGTGCTCAACTCTGGAAGGCCAATCACTATCTCCTTAAGGATGTTAAGTGACCCATGGTGTAAGTGAGCCATCCTTCTATGCCATAATTCTCTTGTATCCTTACTGTTGTTGATCAATTCATGAGGTGACTTAAATTGCAACATGTATAACTTGCGTGACCTGATCCCTATCATCTTGGCCTACTTCGACCCCCCTTGGATGAATGTACACTTTGTTTCCTCTAAAATAAACATCAACACATTAGGGTCTTGGTCATCCTTGGTACGCACAACACATTTGTAAAGCTAAAAGTCTTTCCTGACTCCATCTGAAAGGTAATAGTCCCTTGTCCCACTGGAGTACACTTAGAATTATTCCCCATATGTATATCAAAGTTCATCTCCTCCTCTCTGAAACTAGATAAGTATTTTCTAACTCTTGTCATATGATATGACACACCACTATCAATATACCACACCCTTGTGTCCTGTGTGCTTGAGCTAGATAGGCAAGGCGATGAGTGAGAAATCCTCATCAAATCTGGAAGAAAATTCATCAATGTCCACTAAATTTGTTGTCTAAGTCTTCTTCTTATCCTTCTTTTTGTTGGGACATTGACTGGCATAATGACCTATTTTGTGACAAGAAAAACACTTGAATTTTCTCATGTCACGTTTCTTCTCACCCTTGGAGGTCTGCCCACTACCTAAGCCTTTCTTAGATTTTTCTTTTCCTTTTTCTACAAGAGAAATGCTCTCTTCTTCCTCACCCTTTTGATGACTGATGCTACCACTGAGAGATGCTAACCTCAATTCCTCTTGCATGAAGTGATCCCACAATCGATACCAGTCCGGAGTGTGTTCCCTAGAAACAATGCCTCTCATAAAGACATCCCATGACTTGAAGAAGCCATTCAAGGCTATCCTCATGAGATCAGTTCCATCCATAGTTTATCCTACAAATTTCAATTCATCTTTTAATTCTCTAAGTCTGGTGAGGTAGGAGGACACACTTTCCCCTGTACCCATCTTGGTATTTCTAAGTTTTTCCTTCAAAAACATTTTTTTGTTTAGGTTTGAATTTTGGTATAGTTTAATGATGGCTTCCCACATATTCCTAGTTATATCCAATCCTAAAAGGTGAGAGAATATGTGGTCCTTGACCCCATCCATAATGATACACCTTGCCTTGGAATCTTTCTTTTTGTGAGCTTCTACTTCTTGTGCATTAGCTAGAACAACAATAATTTTCTCTGCAAATTCCTTGAGCTCATACTCCTCCAATGAAAACAATATACACTCCTTCCAAATGCCAAAGTTAGATGCCCAATCTAACCTTTCCTCAAATATGATACCTAAAATAGACATTTATACAAAACCCTTTAGTCATAACCTCCTAGATTTGAAGAATATTGCTGGCTGTAATTTTCTATGCAAACCCTTGGTTTCTTTCTCAAAGGAAAAGCTTTGATACCATGCTATTTTTCCTTAAAATCAACAAACTAATTTTTGCATCCTATAATTTTTATACCTAGAAACAGAACAACAATACACAGATCTGATTATGAACTATGAAACAAAAATATTACTGAGTAAATAACTTGCAATGCACATTAGAATAAATTAGAAACCAATCACACAATTAACAAACATCGGAGATACACTGGAAACCCAAGCTCTGGGGAAAATCAACAAATGAGGGTTTTATTATTTTCAGCTTAGAAAATCAGAAAATTATTACAGCATCGTCAAGCTTGAAAACTTCACATTCACCACAAAAATCGAATTGGATAAATGTTGGGCCTACAGTGTCTTCAACCTCGCTCATACAATATGTATGGAGGTCTGTTGTGGGTATGGTTGAGTGTTGCGTCCCTCTCATGACCTATGCCTACTGTAGGAAATACAGTTTGGTTAATCCCAACCTTTGTGTCCTCATATGACACCCAGCTTGGCCTTAGATATGGCCCTAAACCATCCTCACAACCTCCTACAAAAGACACGACCCTTACTTCTTGGACACGCCTAGAACTCGACCTCCACACTTGGTTTCATGAACCCTTGATCCAGTGACTAGACAATTATGAATATCCGTAAGTAAATCCAGGAACAAAAGACTGAAGTAGGTTGATTCGTAAGGCCCCAAGCAAGCCTATTGTCCCATAGATCTGTAAGGAAATGAAGGAAACAACCTTTTGATATCCTCCTTGGCACTTGAAATCCTTCAATACTAAACCCTTTCTCTAGATCTGTAGATGAAACCCTCTTGGTGTCACTCAATAACTCAATGATCTCATCAATTCACATCACTTGTGTATAAATCTCTAACAAGTGGTTAACTTCTAAATGACTTGGAGATACATTAAATCATGTGTCTTTGTCTTGCATGACACCTTGCCTAAGCCAAGACACCTGTTCTCATTACAATATTTTAATAATGATTGATTTATTGAAGAGTAATAAGTATATGAAACAAATAATGTTTTATCATTCAATCATAAAACATACATTTAAGATAAATTCAACAAAATACATAGATTGTAGAAAACTGCAACATGAGATATATTTTATTCATATTGGAACTTCATATATTGTCTACATGAAAGTCCCCATAGTACTATTGTGAATGGCATCAACAACATTTCATTGTCGTGCCCTCATAATCTCTCCAATTACATTACATATTTCATATAAACAACATGTACATTTCTTATATAAACTTAGATATGATTGCTTAGAGGACTACTTGTGGTTGTGGTGTTATGTCAGCATTTCTCATTGATCTATCTATTGTTGTCACTAAGTCATAAACTTGTCGAAAACTATGTTCACCATATCCCCCAAAGTTATTTTGTTGTCTTTTCCTCAAGATAGTGATTCAAAAACTCAAAACTTTGAAAAATTTGTGCAGACAAAGAATTAACAAGAGTTACTTGAATGTAGATAATGGGACCGATTCTTTATCTCTAGAAAACCAATGAAAACAAATTCTCTAAACTAAGGTCATGTTTGAATGTCTTTCTTGCTAGATTATAAAGGTCATCTAAACTATAGATCTAGGCATATTAATAAAGTCACATTTTGACTTTAGGTTAGTTTATGTTTAATTGTTGTATTAATGACAAAATATGCATAAGTCATTTTAGGGTTTGTGTAGTTAGGGTTTATGTCATCTAATTATTATAAAGAGAGAGTTTCTCTCTTTATTTATATCCAAGAACAATTTTTCTCTTTTGGTTTTGTCATGTTCTTGGATTCTTTGTGTGTTCAGTTTTTATAATATGGTATTAGAGCCATGGTGAGAGGAAGTTGAAGTGAAGCAAGATAAGAGCCTAGGCATTGCCAAGTTCATTGACGGATCAAGGAATTCTTTTGATACACACTTGTTGATGTTTTGGTAGCTGCGCGAGGTATTCCCTCCTGGACAACTTTTCTTAGAGAAGAAGAATATTCCAGAAGTCAAAAGAAGACCATTGAACAGTTGAAGAACACCCTTGAAGAGAAGTCGGCCCATAGGAAAATAATAAAGTGGGAATATAATTTCTAGGAAGAGAAGTGTTGGCACAGGGGCAGACCTAGGGTTCAACGCTACATGATCGCACCAACAAAACCCTAACTACCAACCCTTTCGACAACACCTATGAAGCAGATGAAGTCTCACTCGAGGTAGAGGTAGGGGTGGTTGCAGTACTCAAGTGTATGCAACCTAAGATGGGACACAGATATGTGATTATATCACTTACAAAGCACTTAGCATCGATCATTCATCAATATTCAACCCTTATTATACTTCCTAGATAGCACAGATCATCGCAACATTCACTTAGATCTAAGGTATTTAAGCACTTAGCAACAGTAAAACGGATTGGATCCAGTAGATCAACACTAAGCATCCTCATACATATAAGATCTACTATTCATACACATCTAATGAAGCACAAAGCATAAGTAGATATATCTAAATATATCAAAGCACTTAGCCAAAGTAGAGATAGACACATCAAGTCAAAGCACAAAGCATAACACACAGATTTACGTGGTTCACACCCACCCTGGGGCTACGTCCACCAACTCTTCTTCTTTAGTATCATCGGCCAAGCGATTACAAGAACAGAGCCGTAGAAACCCTTACTTCACATAGGAAAAAATATCTATGCATCTCACTAGATTCTTCTTCCTTTCCTTTTAGCACAAAGCCTTCTATATCTTCACACAGGGACTTGCACTAAGCTTTGCAACTCTACATAGATTGCGCAAAAATCTTGATCACACAGATCCCTTCTCGTCACTTAGCTTATATCACATAGATATAATACAATACTCTACTAGATGCCTAGACATCTATTTATACATTTACAAAAGAGGGACTAAGTGTGGGTGAACCCATAGGGAAACATACCTTTCCCATTACATATTCCCAAAACCCAAAATGGGCCCAAAAGTGGGTCAAGATCTCATGATCTCTACTTCATCTAGCACTCCATCTTCGAAAGACTATTGAAGTCCCAAAAATGGTCAAACATGATCAAGTAACTTCAAAACTTGGTCAAGGGCCACCAAGCCCACAACACTCACCTATGACTTGTCCCAAGTCACTTTGGTCTGAGGAATTCTGCCTCGAATGCCTCGAGCTTGGCTTGAGCTGCTTCGACCTGCTACAATGCTACGACCTCTTTCTTAGTGAACTCATGGATGAGTGTGTCATTGACTGGCCCTTCTAGGAATTTTTCTATTGTGATTCCGACCTGTTCTAGCTCGACTCCTTGGCTTTCAACTTCGGTGAACAGTTGGCATGCCTTCTCTTGCACTGGTTGAAGTCGTTGAGAGACTTCCATAACTTTGGTATGGATCGTGTGGATTTATTTTTGGGCAGTGCGTTGCTTGTGAAACCTCTTCATCCTTTCGAATGGTGACAAGGCCTTCAGTTGCGCCTATAATGTATCTGCGTGTTGCTTTGGTTCTTGGAGTTGTGACTCCAATGCCTGTAACTCTGGATTCTCCGTGAGGTTTTCATACATCTGAGCGCTCCTAGAGCTCAACTGCTTGCACTCCAAGGAAAGAGATTTCATTTTGACAATTGTGCTGTGAGCAGTTGCCTTTCTTAAGTCTTTGATTTCTTGAGGATTCCCGGGCATAGTACGAAGTTCCAAGTCTGCGATGCGCTATTGAAGTTGCTGGATCACTTCTTCAAGATGTGCCACTTGCTATAGAATTCATTCTTCAACTCTCACTTATATGATGTTGACAGAGTGAAGTGCTCTATTGACCTATTCCTTTATTTCTAGTTGCTCCACAATCAACTACTCCTTGTTCTGTTGTAGCTCTTCTTTCTCTTTGTCCCACTATGCTTGAAGAGCAATTTTTTCTCGTTCGGAAGCACTCCACTGCTCAACAAGTACTCCTTGTACCTATTTCAAAGCCTGGGTGGCTTGTGCTATGTCTTCTTGAGCTCATCGAAGGCGATCTTCAACCATATCAGCAATTTGGTGGAGTTGAGTTGGTTCATCTCCCGGTTCTACTATTCCTACTGTTAGAGGCACAATGGAGACTACGCGGCTAGATTGGAGTGCCTGTTGCACTCCTTGGAGTTCAATCTCGATACAATTATGGATCTTCTCCTTCTTCACCTCCTGATTCTCTAATATCTTCTATGAAGCATCGTTCACAACTGTAATGATAAAATTAAAATCATCCAATGTGAGGGTAGTCTACATCTTGGTTACAAGGGTTCTATGTTTCTTCTGGTTGGAAGATTTCAGAGGAGAAACCTTCCTCTTTTTCGATGAGTCCTCTTCGTCCCTAGGTAGTGGTACTTCGCCTTTCTGTTGTTCAATTTTTGTGCCTTCTATTTCTTCGCCATCATCCCCTTCATCTGGTGTGATAGAGGCAGTCCTTACAGATGCATTTTGTCTATATCGTGAACCTCTTCAGGCTTCTTCATCTTGCTAGGTCTGGGTTTATCATGCACAACTTTCAGGCTGTCTACATCAGACAAATCTATAGGGTTGGATGGAATGAGAAGATCTGTCAACCAGTCCTTGGTGATCTCTTCGATGTATTCCTCGATCAACTTGTAATATGACTACAACTGTTGCTTGTGCTCATCAGTGCACATTGTTATATAAATAAAGAGGTGGTCTGCATTGAACTTCATTAAGGGACGAAACCTATGAAGGGTATTCAGGGTCATCTGAGGCTCAGACTGGATGGCTTGCTTCAACTAGTTGTAGAAATTATGGAACACGACATTGGATTTCCACTGCTTGTTCATATCATTAGAGTACCATAAGGTGTTGAACTTCACAGCCAAAGGTTTAAAGGGCTTAATGTTTGGGAAGGTTGCAACTTATGGCATCTCCCATGAAATGAAAGCGATCAATATGAGAAGCCAGCTGAAGTGGAACTCATACCCTTAGTCTTTTTCTTACCTACAGTCCAGTTCCAACTGGTTTACAAGGTACTGCACCCAATTCATCTGAAGTCATTCTACGCACTTCCCTGCGAGATCAACTACAAATCTAGACACTTGAGTGGGTCATTTCTTGCAAACTAACTTGCCTGTGATTAGATGACATGCAAGGCACACTACGTCGCTCTGGATAGAGGCTACCTTGTAACCTCGCGTGCCCTTCATGACATCGCCATAAGTTTATTTGATTCTCTGTGCTAACGCTCGGTCTGAGGTCTTTCTAGGGTAAAAGTATTGTGGGTCAGGGCCCTACATGCTCAGCCCTATGATCTGATTAATCAAGGTTGGATCCACAGTGATGCAGTGGTTCAACCATAAGTATCCTCCATGGTAGCAGGACATCAGTAAATTTACACATGAATTCACCTCTTGATGTCTTCCGAAGTGCAAGATCTTCATCACATTGATCAGTATGGACTACACGAGGTTCTGGGTCCATGACTGCGGGATAATCTTTGAATTATTTCTTTTAGTTCTGGTCAGATACTTGTGTGGGGAGAGCATGCTGTAAGCCTTCCTGTCACCAAGGTTGAAGTCACTGAACTTCAATGTTGCAAGCTTATCTTGGTCAGCTCAAACTACACATATCCCTTTTGGGAGGTATTCCATGACGAAAGCATAGTCAAAATCTCTAGGCACACTGTCCCGGTTGATGGTGCAGCTTAGAGGGGGTAGGTAGGAAAGTAGAATGCTCAGAATCAGTTTGGCATTTGTGATATCGTCTATGTGTTTAGTACGCTTCTCATTGTCTTGTCGGGATGGTCCGACTCAAGCAATGGATGGAGAGGCTTCCAGTCCTCTCGTCGATGATGCTTGAACACCTATGGATACTCCTCTTTCAGGCATGATTCTCTCA
The DNA here is from genome assembly GCA_009831015.1 of Picea engelmannii. Classification (NCBI taxonomy): domain Eukaryota; kingdom Viridiplantae; phylum Streptophyta; class Pinopsida; order Pinales; family Pinaceae; genus Picea; species Picea engelmannii. The sequence goes on along the minus strand of ML786194.1, from coordinate 481,534 downwards.
GTCATTAAATCAAGCAAAATTTCTGTTACAGATTCTTTGACTACGGTGAGCTCATAGAACATACACGCTTGGGATAAATCATAGAGGTCACAATGATCTTAAACACTGCACATGAATGAAAAACAAGGGTGTGATGATCACTGCAAACACTTGCTAGTATACAGGCTTCAAATTCTCAATTGGAAAAAGTGTTCTTCGGGCATGGCACAATGAGATATATAGGCAATCTTGGCAATGGTTTTATTTTCAACAGTTATGAGCCTCATTAATTCATGTTCTGTCTATTATGGCATGGTCCAGTGGTCTAGTGGCGAGCCATCAATGCTTTTCGATCCATTCGGAGTGGCAGTTGAACGGATATATCGGCCTCTAAAGGCTATATTGCTTCACCTAGGCGAAGTGGCCTATGTCACTGGTCTGATATCTCGACGAAGTTCAAATTCTACAAGTTTTCCTTCTGTGAGGCTCCCTCTAGAATCTTCTGTAGCCTAGCCTTCTTTCCAGTGAGCTTCGTCTCGGTGATTCTCTTCCCATTCCGATTTTTATTTTCCTTGGACATAGTCACTTCGCGTTGTTGAGATTCTCTCCTAAGACTCAGGGGTAATACTTCTTCTATATCTGAGACAAATACTTCAATCTTTTATGAGTCCTCTAAATATTTTGCAGCTTTGACATCTGGGCTTCTAGTGTCAAATAACTTTGATTTGTTATCCTGTTCTTGAATCAATTGGGCGATCCTTCTGGTCATGAAATCTTTTAACTCTTGTCTCTGTTGTTCTAAAACCTCTTCTTCTTCCTTCTTTCTGTCTTGATCTCTTTCAATCCAAGGTTTTCCAAGTAACATAGTAAACGGGGCGTTGTCCTCAATAAATATGATAAACTCAAAATATTCTTTTGTCGAAGTTCCATTGACATTCATATATATCTGAGTGAGCCTCCCACATAGGTTTACCATTTTCCCTTTGAATAACTCTATTCCTCTTAACGAAGGAATCATAGTAGGCCTCCCTATGATTTCCCAAGTTCTCTCTGTCATAATGTTCATTTGTGTTTCTTCATCTAGAACATAGTCAATGTCAAATTCCCCTATTATTACTTTGATTCCTTTCTTTAAAGATCTATGATAACCTAACATTTCGGTGATCATTCAAGGTATCTTTCATATGTAGAAATACCTTCTCTGATTTCTTATGGGGTTCTACTATTTTTGTATCTACCTTAGGGTTTTCTTCATTCAGATTCATTCTTTCAAGCTTAGCAATCATTCTAGGGCAATCCAATACTTCATGGTCCATAGATTTGCAACAGAGACAACTAGGTCTTCCACCAAGGCATTCCTTAGCTAGATGGCCTGGTTTTCTGCAACTGTAACATAGGGTTAATCCTCTCTTTCTTTTAAATGATCCCCAAAATCTTATGTACTGCGCACTAGTATTGTGGTAGCTAACCTGCAAAAAAATCTTTCTAGGATCCTGCATCCATTTGTTAGTCCAAGCATTCTTTCTATGCATAGGTATAACATATCTATTATTATTCTTATCAGATTTATTCATATCAAACTTTGTTTCATCTATTAATGCCCTAGTTTTCAAGCTAGGATAGAATCTATCAAACATACCTAGATCCATACCTTAGAAACAAAAAATTTCACTTATCTTACTTCTATAGAGAACAAAGCCTCCATATCTAAAAACTTTTAACTATTCTTACCTTTATCAAAGCACTAAGCTTACAGATCTTACCTCTTTTCTTTAGAAACTTCCACTTTTACTTTTATTAGAGCACAAAGCGTTTAGATATTTCTTCTTTTCTTCAGATCTGTCCTTCCTTTCTTGGCACAAAGCTTCATGGGTCGAGTAAAAATCTACGCACTAGGGAAACAAATCTACACACATAGCTTCCACAGTTTCCAATTGAATCTTCACACAAGGCTTCATTTCCCTTAGTTCCCAGTAATCACAGTTTCAAGTCCCGACAACTGAAGCATTTGTTGGCACAGGGGCAGACTTAGGGTTCAACGCTACAAGAACGCACCAACAAAACCCTAATTATCGTTCCTTTAGACAACACCTGCGAAGAAGAAGAAGTCTCACCCGAGGTAGAGGCAGGGGTGGTTGCAGGACTCAAGTGTATGCAACCTAAGTTGGGACACAAATATGTGATTGTATCACTTACAGAGAACTTAGCATTGATCATTCATCAATATTCAAACCTTAGTATACTTTGCAAATAGCACAAAGCATCGCAACATTCACTTATATCTAAGGTATTTCAACACTTAGCAACAGTAAAAAGGATCAGATCTAGTAGATCAACACTAAACATCCTCATACATATCAGATCTACTATTCATACACATCTAATGAAGCACAAATCATAAGTAGATATATCAAAATATATCAAATTAGTTAGCCAAAGCAGAGATAGGCACATCAAGTCAAAGCACAGAGCATAACACACAGATTTACGTGGTTCACCCCCACCCTAGGGCTATGTCCACCAAATCTTCTTCTTTATTATCGTCGGCCAAGTAGTTACAAGCACAGAGCCGTAGAAACCCTTTGCATAGGACAGAATATCTGCACAGCTCGCTAGATCCTTCTTCCTTGCCTTTCAACACAAAGCCTTCTATATCTTCACACAGGGACTTGAAATAACCTCTACAAGTCTACACAGATTGCGCAAAACTCTTGATCACACAGATCCCTTCTTGACAGTTAGCCTATATCACATAGATACAATACAATACTCTAATATATGCCTAGACGTCTATTTATACATTTACAAAAGTGGGCCTAAGCATGGGTGAACCCAAAATGGGCCCAAAAGTGGGCCGAGATCCCGTGATCTCTGCTTCGTTTGGCGCTCCATCTTTGACAGGCTATCGAAGTCCCAAAAACGGTCAAACATGACCAAGTAACTTCAAAACTTGGTCAAGGGCCAACAAGAAGTCATCCCACAGAAATAATAAAGTAAATATGAGACTCAGAATAAGAAGTCGGTCCCAGATAAGCCCCCAGATTAGTATCAATACAACACTAGATTATTTCATTTGTGTAGTCAGACAATTCTCCTTATGCAGTGCGCATTAGGAAACTAGCAACTGCAGTTGTGATAGTGTCTCTATTTCTGGGTTCTGGTTCTCTTGGAGAGTGCGCCCCACTTGGGGAAGGATATTCTTGGTGGCTCTTGGTGATATCTCTTGTGCGCTACCTATAGAAGAGTTGTGCTAAGGTTGTGTGGCATTGCCCAGTTTCTTCATGCCAGTTACAGTTGCAGTTACTAGTTGTCAGTTGTGCAGGTTCTGTGGTGCAATATCTTGCTCTAGTGATGTGCCTATCTTGCAACAACGTTGTGGTTCTCTTTAGTTGTCTACCCTCGCTAGGGTTTGAAAATAAGAAGAGATAAGTACTTGTTATTAGGGTTTATTCATTGTTGGTTTGCTCTTGCGAATATAGCTTGTTCATGGTTGTATTGGGATATTAGAAATATTCTCTCTAAGAAAAGTTGGTTGGGTTTTTCCCTGAGTTTGGGGTTTTCCTAGGACAAATCTTTGTGTATTCTTGTGCTTGTTTATTTTTTTCTTATATATTTCAATATATGGTTATTGAATGTTAAAAGAAGATAAAAATTCTATGGTAAATCTAATGTTAACAAAATTAATGAAAATCTAACATGGTTTCAGAGCGAGGTTTCCTTCAAAACAATCTAACCACTGGAAGGAAGATCCTGAGATTTGCCACATTTTTGAAATTTTGTCGTTGCACAATTTTCATTTGTCAAGCTCGTCGAGAAATTATTATAAAGTTGATTGGGACAAATTTTAGCATAGATCAAATCACCTTTCCCTAGCCCACATGTTGCATCTTTCAGATTGACTTTCCGTCAAAGTTGATTTTTAGGGTTTTAGGCTTGTTGACATTTTCCTGGCATCGAACCCTCTAATTCAAATTTCTAACTTTTTCTTATTGATGTAATTTCTCAGATTAGAAGACAAAGATGGATGGTGCACTCGTATATAAAATGAAGGTGTTTTTAGGAGATGTACATTGGGCAAGAGGACATTTATCCAAGCAATGACAGTAGATCCAAATGGATCTTAGATATAGTGCACTCAAAGGAAGCCCAAGAGTTGGAGGCAACAGTGATGATGTATCCTACATTATATGACAACTCAAATGGGACAAACAATAACTAGACTCCATGTTTTCATATCAGGTTTGAAGTTTTATATTGTTGCAGCTTAAGTAAATGTTGTAACTAGAACAATAGTCTTTAGAGTTCTATTACTGATGAGTACTTTAGGTTAGTAACACTTGAATAATTTTAGTACAATGATCATCGTGTACTAATGATGCACTTAATTACAAAATGAAATTGATCTCTTCTAGGAGATGCTCTTGGTTGTTGAATTTGTCCCAGACAGGTTATCTTGTTAATTTCCATGGAGGTTACCATGGAGATGTTGTTGTTCTTATTTATTGTTATTGTATTTTGTTTTGGCGTGTCTCAGGAAGGTCACAGGTGATAGCTCTGAGAAGGATCTACTGTGATGGTTGTTACCATTCCTGTTTTTATTATTGTTCTTATCATAAGAATGTTGTTCTTGTCTTCTATTTTCCCCTGTTGTTTCTCTTGTTCCAAGCAAGTCACAAGTGATAACTCTGAGGGATCTATAATGATGGTTGAAGGAGGCAACAGATTAGATGGTATCTAGCTGTGACATGGATCAAACTATCCAGACATAGATTTGTGTACTTGACCATACACATCCATGAAATGAAGGAGTGGAGGATGAAGTTAGAACCTTCTGGCAAGAAGGGTACTTTTGTGGGATACATAGTATCTCATATGGAGATTGATTGTAAGGAGCAGAAGGCTCCAAAATATGACCATATAGATCCCTCTAATTAATTTGATCAATTTTCATATCATCAGGAAGAGTCAATAGATCCATAAGGGCCTATCCATAAACGATGTAGTGACCATGAAGAGACCAACATGGTACCGTGATACTTTGCAGGATGCAAAGGGAATGCAATTATATGGCATTGATGATCCATATCATTGTTGATTTTTCAATGTATTAGGTTAAGCATGAAGTTTATTCCATTTTATCATTTAACCATAACCATAAATGTTGCAGCAACCAAGATCAAAAGAAGAAGCACTACTACATATGGGCGGATTATTCCACGAAAATTTTCCACGTTTCCATTATTTTCATCCTTTTTTTTAAATAGGGTGGGATTTTTGTCGATATTGCCACGACAGTTCGTTGCAATATCCACGAATAGGTTATTTTAACTTGGTTGGTATTTTCGTCGCTGTTGCCACAAAAGTTCGTCGCTATTTCCATGAATTTTTTGTGGCAATAGCGACAAAACTTTTTCCTATCTCATTGGTCGGTGTTAATGTCTAGTTGACTATTTGATCTATATATTCTCAAGAAGTAGTGCATCATCCCAAGTTCCTTCATCTCAAACTTAGAGGCCAACACATACTTTCATTTAGCAATAAGGCTCTATGTACTGGTGAGGAATAAATCATCAACGTAGAGAACCAAAAATTAGGGACTCACCATTAACATTCTTGTAGTATAGGTTGGTATCAACAAGACTTTTTATCAATCCCAAACTCACAAGGTGTCTTGTTTAGGGGAAGACTTGAAAATTGGGGCCCTAGGTCGCAATCAGAGGTGTCTTGTAAGAACATATGTGACCTAGGGTAAGAACATAAGAAAATAGTGCATAGGTATTGTAAGTGTTGTGGTCATTTATTTGACCAATTAGTGAGATCATCAAGGTAAGCGTGGGATAAATCATAAAAAACATAGAACATTACACACTAAAGGTATAACATGGTAAGTGAAGGTGCCCCCAATGTAGTGAACATGGTCTTTCATTATCAGAATGTCAAATCTAGATTTGATTATACCCTAAAAAACCCATACATGAGGGATAGGGCCTCATCTCTTGCACATGCATCATGACTTGGTTTATGAAGGGGGTAGGAAAGTTGTCTTTTAGGCAGGCCTATTTTGAATCATAAAAATCAATGCACACACAAATGCTACCATGTTTTTGGTTTACATGGATTGGGTTGGATACCCAGTTTTCTTTCAAGCAAGCCTAGTTCAAATCATGAAAATCACTATACACATGAATGGTGCCATGTTTTTTTGTACAAGTAGGTCGGATACCCATGAGGTATATGAAATTGGGTAAATGTATTTTACTTTATGAACTTTATAAATCTCTTATTTGATGGACATGTCTTTTAAGGGGTGTGCAGATATTTGTTTCTATCAGATAAGGGGTATGTCGATACACGTGTCAATGTAATGCTCAATGATGGTAAAATATAGTTTAGGATATTTTAAACAATACCAATTAAATATGTTGTAAAAATTTTGGAAATATATTTTCACTGGAATATTGATTTAGGGGAATATGCAGCTCCTAAGAGAATGTTATCAATAACACGAAGTGTAACAAAGATATCCACTTTGATAGTGGGTGAAATGTTAGCCATATTTTCTTCCTTAAATGCATCAGGGGTTGTTATGGGATGTTTAATCCAATCAACATGTGATCCAGATTTTATGAGCATAACAAAATGAATACAGATTATTAACAGGTTCTTAACAAAAAATAATAGAGATACAATAAAATTGGTTTTCTATTCAATAACGAAATAAGTTGAAACTGTAAAATGCAACGAAAACAAGCTTGCTGGAATGGTGGCGGCATATCTCTGAGAAGAGATGTGACGACAACGCACATTCGAAAGAAAAATGTTACAATGAGGCTCTGAAGGCCTTTTTACAATAATCAAGAATGCCCAAAACCCTAGACATCCAAAAACCTAACCCTAGGAGATGAAGCGCCAAAAGTCATGTGGGCCCCGTTTGGGTAAGTTAGTACATCAACTTCCCGGGGTCGTAACTTTTGCATACGATCTCCGTTTAAGGCGTGTGATAGCCCGTTGGAAAGGTATCATAGAGGAGATTCATTTTGGGGGCTCAATCATGTTGTTGGCCATAATTGAGGGGATCGGTCCTGAAAAACCTTCATTTAGGCCCTCAAAATGGCCCCAAAAGTTAAAACTGCTAAAAATAGTAAATTGCCAAACTTGTCAGAAAACTGTTTTGAGCCAGTTGGAAAAGGTGGGTGGCCACCAATATCCATATGGATCAATCCTCCCTCCTTAGGAATAAATGGTATCCATTGCGTTGAGGTCCCCCATCAGATGAGGAAATTTCTGTTGAATTTGGCCCCGGGTGAGCCACTTGCCTTGGTGCAGGAGCTGCCCTTCTTTGACGACTCGATAAAGCTGGATCCTTTGTTGTCGAGTGCCCTTGATCTATCTGTCAAAAATATGATCATTGGATGCCTGTTGTAGGTAGTTGGGGTTGAGATCTGTTGGTGTTAGTTGTTCTGCTACTTCTGAGGTGTCCAATAATGGTGGGAAATAAGGGCGAAGGAGATCCACGTTGAACACTGGGTGCAGAACAAGGAAAGGAGGAATGTTGAGCTCAAAAGCATTATCCCCCATGGCCTTGGTGATAGTGTACGACCCATAACGGAGTGGGTGAAGCTTCCGATGGGGTCCTATAAGGCGACCTTTCTGGAAGTGCAACCAAACTTTGTTGCCCACCTGAAACTTATGCAGCACCCGATGTTGATCATGGCACTGTTTGTACTTGTCACTGGACTTCTGTAGGATATCTTGGACCTGTTGGCGAATGTGTTGGATCCACTCAATGAACCGGGTGGCTTTGTTAGCTTCAGTTGGAGTAGGAGATGAGTCCGTCGAGGTGACCACAAGGGGAAGTGAAACATCTATGGGTCCCAATGGTTGGAATCCCAACCCCACTTGAAAGGGGCTATAGCCGGTTGAGTTGTGCAGGGCTCGGTTGTAGCTATGTTGGACATAGGGAAGGCTCTCATCCCATGTGCGAGGGTGCTTTAAATTATACATGCAAAGGATATTCACAATCATTCGATTTACAACCTCGGTTTTTCCATCTATCTGGGGGTGGAAGGTCATGGATTTGGTGGGCTTGGTGTCCAGCAGTGACCAGAGGCTCGACCAGAATGTGCTAAGAAATCGACCATCCTGATATGAGACAATGGTTTGTGGGATTCAAAAATGTACCTAGATTCATTCAAAGAAGAGCTTGACAGTGGCCTTTGCTATGATGCTCTTCTTGCAGGCAACCTGAATCTCCATCTTAGAAAAGCGATCAACAACCACAAAAACACAGTCATTTCCCCTCTTGGTGGATGGGAGGCCTAACATGTAGTCCATTGAGATGGATTCCCATGGCATGTCAGGAGTAGGAAGAGGGGTGTACAGGCCCTGTTTCTTAGTGGTCGGTTTGGCAATAGCATAGGTAGTGCAGGACCTGATATACTTGTTGACCTCTTGTCGAAGTTTCGGCCAGTAGAAATGTTTATGTAGCATCGCTACTATCTTTTTAACGTCAAAGTGTCCTGCCACTCGACTGTAGTGGGCTTCCCAGATCATCTCTACTCGCTCACTTGATGGAACACATATATGGCCCAGAAAACACAACAACCCATCCTGAAGATGGAAATTATCAACAATTTCGTTTGCACCCAACATTTCGTAGGTGGTGGCGAAGTCAGGGTCTGTCTCATAGAGTTGGGGCCATCCATATGTCTCATGGCCACAAGAGTCTAGCATTGTGGTGAGTGCCATGACTGGCGGTCTGCTGAGGCAATCAACAATGTGATTGGTGCTTCCTGTTTTATACTTGATGTTGAGGTGGAATTGATGCAAGTATGTGGACCACTTTTGATGGCGGTCATTTTTCAATTTTCCCTATGTCTGCATGAACTGCAGTGGCTTATGATCAGTGTGGATGACTGTCTCCTTCCCAAGAATGTAATGTCTCCACTGGCGGCATGCTTGCACAATGGAGTACATTTATTTTTCGTAAGTAGGGTACTTACAGACAGTATCTGATAGTATCTCACTATGATAGGCCACGGGGTGGCCGTTCTGAGTGAGAACGACACCCACAACATATTCTGAAGCATCTGTCTCGAACTCAAAAGGATGTTGCAGGTCTGGTAGTGAAAGTACTGGGTCCTAGCACAAGCATTGCTTCAAATCATCAAACGCTTGTTGTTGGGACTGACCCCATGCAAATTTCTCCTTACCACCACCCATGTTTATTTTGTTGAGGGCCCATGCAATATGGGAGAAACCCAACATGAACCTACGGTAGAAATTGGCAAGGACCAAGAAGCTCCGAAGCTCAGTGAGTGTTGTTGGGGTTGGCCAGTCACAGATGACTTGGATCTTGGTTGGATCCACATGTACGCCATGTTGATCAATGATGTAGCCCAGGTAATGGATCCTATCCATGCTGAAGGAGAATTTTTCCAAGTTGGCGTATAGCTTGTGCTATCGTAGGGTGTGCAGAACCTGTTGAATATGCTGCAAATGTTTGGCCCAAGTCTTGCTGTAAATTAGAATGTCATCTAGATACACCACTACAAAAGTATTGGTGAATGGTCGCATGATATCATCCATCATCCTCATGAAAGTGGTTAGAGCATTTGTCAAACCAAAGAGCATGACCAACCATTCAAAAAGGCCTTCCTTTGACTTGAAGGTGGTCTTCCATACATCTGTCTATTCTATCGGGACTTGGTGGTAGCCAGACTTCAGATCAATCTTACTGAAGTATTTGGCCCCCATGAGTTGATCAAGGAGGTCATCGATTCAGGGAATCGGGTACCGTTTTCTGACTGTGATTTTATTCAGAGCCCAGTAATCAATACAAAGTCGTCAGGTCCCATCTTTCTTCTGTACTAGCACGATTGGGCTCTTGCAAGGTGATGAGCTTGGGCAGATGTGCCCCTTGTGGAGTAGTTCTTGGATATGTCACTTGATCTCCTCATTCTCTAACAAAGAGCGACAATAGACTAGCCCATTGGGTAGCGGTGCGTCGGGGGTCATATCGATGGGGTGCTTGACCTGGCAGTGCAGAGGTACCCTTGTAGGTGAGGAGAAGATATCCAAGTATTCTTCCACGACCTTATCTACTTACTTTTGTTGTGTGGACAAGTCGGCCACAGAGACCCTGGATGTGGCTGTGATCTTTTGCTTATTCTGAGAGCGAATCATGAAGAATACAAACATCCCCGTTTGAGAGATGACCTTCCTGCATTGCTTAGCAAAGATCAAGGAAATAGCACTAGGTGGGACTGCCTCGGGTATCCTGTACAATTTCCTATTCAAAGTAATAATAACACTACAAGGCCTAGACTCATATATAGCATGACGTTTCCATAAATAAGGTTGGCCCAAAAGAACATCACAAACTTCGAGAGGAGAAACATCACACAATACCTCATATTTGAAGGGCTTGATGCTGTATGACAGTTGGCACCGTTGGCTGACGCAGAGATTGCTTCCTTGGCGGAGCCATCCAATGTTGTATGGTTGTGGGTGCAATGTTGTTGGTAGGGCCAGCTACTTAACGACCTTTGCTGAGATGAGGTTCTTCTGGCTACTGCTATCAACGATGAAGTGCAGTGGGGTGCCTTTTACCCACATATGTGAATGGAAGAGACACTCTCCTTCTTATGGCCTGTCTAGTTCACCGGGCTGGAGCTTGGTGGTAGAAATGATGGCACTCGGTTCCACATCAATGATCCGTCTTCCCCTTTCTGGTTCTGTCTTAGAGTCATAATCTGCATCTGATTTTGAGGCTTTCACTTCAGCCACCAGCGACTGCTTTGAGCGACAATCAACAGTGTTATTCCAAGGGATCTTATGGAAGTCGCACCACTTCCCGGTATCTTTATTTGTCTTTCTGGTGTCCTTCTTTTCTTGCGGCTTGGACTAGTTGTCCTGATACTATCCATATTTTCTCTGTCCTTTGCTCGATGGGTTGGGGCCACCCTTTCCTAGCTTTTTTTGTGAGTGGTTCCAAGGCCCAAATTGCCACGTCTTTTGTTTGAGCTTCTGCTCGATTTTGATGGCATATCGGTAGGCTGCGACCAAGGATGAGATGTCCAGAAATTCCATTTTAGTCTGGATGTATCTATGTAGAGAACTGCAATACTTGAGCACTAGATGTTGCTCTGAATCTTTGATACCCAACTTGGTGCATAAGGTATGGAAGATATTTGTGAAATCTTTCACTGCTTGGTCTCTTTCTTGCCGTAGTGTGGTCCATTTGGTATACAGGTCGTCATAACTTCCAACGGGGTAGTATTTTTCCTTAATAGAATCCCTGAAGGATTCCTAGGTGGCCGTGACTAAAAATAATGAGGTTTCCTCTGTTTCCTTTTTCTCACAGAAAGTTTCCCACCAACATTTGACATGGGGAACGACTTTGAGGAGTGCAAAAGTAATCTTTTCTTTATTCGAAAAGTTATGGACAGAAAAATACCCTTCTAGTAGATTCAACCACTTGTCTACAACATTTGTGTCTAACTGACCTTCAAATATAGGAATATCAAAGTTTATTTGTACCTTGAAGGGGGAGGTGCCTCCGTTCGAAGAAGATGCGTCACTTGTTGGTAATCGTCGAAGGATTTGTGCGAAACTATCCATCATCTTGTTCCTCTGTTGTGTGAGGGCTTCCTCAATCAATAGTTTGAAAGGATCTCCTGTCCCATCATATTTATTTTCTCCTACCATGGGAGGTCGCTTGGGCGTGTGAGAAATTCTTTCCTCAAGAGAAACAAGCTCGAGACCCAACTCTTTGTACTCCGACCTCGTTGGGGACATGCATTAAGACGACAAGGAGCATAATGCTCTGATACAACTAATCTAGATTTATTGAGAAGAACAAAATGAATACAGATTATTAACAGGTGCTTAACAAAAAATAACAAAGATACAGTAAAATTGGTTTTCTATTCAATAACAAAATAATATGAAACTATAAAATGCAACGGAAACAAGCTTGTTGGAATGGTGGTGGCTTATCTCTAAGAAGAGATGTGAAGGCATCGTGCATTTGCAAGAAGAAGGTTACAATGAGGCTTTGAAGGCATTTTTACAATAATAAAGAATGCCAAAAACCCTAGACATCCAAAAACCTAACCCTAGGAGATGAAGCGCCAAAAGTCATGTGGGCCCCGTTTGGGTAAGTTAGTACATCAACTTCCCAGGGTCATAACTTTTGCATACGATCTCTATTTTAGGCGTGTGATAGCCCGTTGGAAAGGTATCATCGAGGAGATTCATTTTGGGGTCTCAATCATTCCATTGGATATCATTAAGGAGCTATATCCTGAAAAACCTTCATTTAGGCCCTCAAAATGGCCCCGAAAGTTAAAACTGCTAAAAATAGTAAATTGCCAAACTTGTCAGAAAACCGTTTTGAGCCAGTTGGGAAAGGTGGGTGGCCACTGATATCCACGTGGATCAATTATCCCTCCTTAGGAAGAAATGGTCTCCATTGCATTGAGTTCCCCCATCAGATGAGGAAATTTCTTATGAATTTGTCCCCAGGTGAGCCATTTGCCTTGGTGCAGGAGCTACCCTGCTTTGACGACTTAATAAAGTTGGATCCTTTGTTGTCGATTTCCCTTGATCTATCTGTCCACAATATGATCATTGGATGAATGTTGTAGGAAGTTGGGGTTGAGCTCTGTTGGTGTCAGTTGTTCTTCTACTTTTGAGGTGTCCAATAATGGTGGGAAATAAGGGCGAAGGAGATCCACATTGAAAACTGGGTGCAGACCAAGGAAAGGAGGAATGTTGAGCTCAAAAGAATTATCCCCCATGGCCTTGGTGATAGTGTATGGCCCATAACGGAGTGGGAAAAGATTTCGATGGGGTCTTGTAAGGTGTTCTTTCTACAAGTGCAACCAAACTTTGTCGCCCACCTGAAACTTATGCGGCACCCGGTGTTGATCATGGTGTTGTTTGTACTTGTCATTAGACTTCTATAGGATATCTTGGACCTATTGGCAGATGTATTGGATCCGCTCAATGAACCGGGTGGCTTTTTCAGCTTCAGTTGGAGCAAGAGATGAGTCGGTCGAGGTGACCACAAGGGGAAGTGCAACATCTATGGGTCCCAATGGTTGGAATCCCAACCCCGCTTGAAAGGGGCTGTGGCCAGTTGAGATGTACAGGGATCGGTTGTAGCTATGCTGGACATAGGGAAGGCTCTCATCCCATGTGTGAGGGTTCTTTGAATTATACATGTGAAGGATATGCACAATCATTCGATTTACAACCTCGATTTGGCCATCTATCTGGGGGTGGAAGGCTGTGGATTTGGTGAGCTTGGTGTCCAGCAGTGACCAGAGGTTCGACTAGAATGTACTGAGAAATCGACTATCCCGATCTGAGACAATGGTTTGTGGGATTCCAAAATGTACCCAGACTCGTTCAAAGAAGAGCTTGGATTCCAAAATGTACCCAGACTCGTTCAAAGAAGAGCTTGGATTCCAAAATGTACCCAGACTCGTTCAAAGAAGAGCTTGGCAGTGGCTTCTGTTGTGATGCTCTTCTTGCAGGCAACCAGAATCGCCATCTTAGAAAAACGATCAACAACCACAAAAACACAGTCATTTCCCCGCTTGGTGGACGGGAGGCCTGACATGTAGTCCATTGAAATGGATTCCCATGGCCTGTCAGGAGTAGGAAGAGGGGTGTACAGGCCCTATTTCTTAGTGGTTGGTTTGGCAATAACACAGGCAGTGCAGGACCTGATATACTTGCTGACCTCCTGTCGAAGTTTCAGCCAGTAGAAATGTTTCTATAGCATCACCACTGTCTTTTCAATGTTGAAGTGTCCTGCCACCCGACTGTAGTGGGCTTCCCAGATCATCTTCGCTCGCTCACTTGATGGAACAAATATATGGCCTAGATGACATAACAACCCATCCTGAAGATGAAAATTATCGACAAGTGCGTTTTCACCCAACATTTGGTAGGTGGTGGTGAAGTCAGGGTCTATCTCATAGAGTTGGGGCCATCCAGATGTCTCATGGCCACAAGAGTCTAGCACCATGGTGAGTGCCACGATTGGCAGTCTGTTGAGGCAATCACTGATGCGATTGGTGCTTCATATTTTATACTTGATGTTGAGGTGGAATTGTTGCAAGTATGTGGACCACTTTTGATTGCAGTCATTTTGCAATTTTCCCTGTGTCTGCATGAACTGCAGTGGCTTATGATCAGTGTGGATGACTATCTCCTTCCCAAGAATGTAATGTCTCCACTGGCGGCATGTTTGCACAATGGAGTACATTTCTTTGTCGTAAGTAGGGTACTTACAGACAGTATCTGATAGTGTCTCACTATGATAGGCCACGGGGTGGCCGTGCTGAGTGAGAACGACGCCTACAACATAGTCTGAAGCATCTGTCTCGATCTCAAAAGGATGTTGCAGGTCTGGTAGTGAAAGTGTTGGGGCTGAGCACAAGATCTACTTCAAATCATCGAATGCTTGTTGTTGGGACCGACCCCATGCAAATTTATCCTTACCAGCACCCCTGTTTATTTGGCTGAGGGCCCATGCAATATGGGAGAAACCCAACATGAACCTACGGTAGAAATTGGCAAGGCCCACGAAGCTCCGAAGCTCGGTGAGTGTTGTTGGGGATGGCCAGTCACGGATGACTTGGATCTTGGCTGGATCCACATGTACGCCATGCTGATCAATGATGTAGCCCAGGTAATGGACCCTGTCCATGCTAAAGGAGAATTTTTCCAAGTTGGCGTATAGCTTGTGCTGTCCCAGAGTGTGCAAAACCTGCTAAATATGCTGCAAGTGTTCGGCCCAAGTCTTTCTGTAAATTAGAATGTCATCTAGATACACCACTACAAAATTATTGGTGAATGGTCGCAGGATATCATCCATCATCCTCATGAAAGTGGCTGGAGCATTTGTCAAACCAAAGGGCATGAACAACCATTCAAAAAGGCCTTCCTTTGACTTGAAGGCGGTCTTCCATACATCTATCTGTTCTTTTAGGACCTGGTGGTAGCCAGACTTTAGATCAATCTTACTGAAGTATTTGGCCCCCATGATTTGATCAAGGAGTTCATCGATTCAGGGAATCGGGTACTGGTTTCTAACTGTGATTTTATTCAGAGCCCAGTAATCAATACAGAGTCGCCAGGTCCCATCTTTCTTCTGTACTAGCATGATTGGGCTCCCACAAGGTGATGAGATGGGGCAGATGTGCCCCTTGTGTAGCAGTTCTTGGATCTGTCTCTTGATCTTCTCATTCTCTAACAAAGAGTGATGATAGACTGGCCCATTGGGTAGCAGTGCGTCGAGGGTCATATCTATGGGGTGCGCAAAAGTAATCTTTTCTTTATTCGAAAAGTTATGGACAAAAAAATACCCTTCTAGTAGATTCAACCACTTGTCTATAGCATCTGCATCTATCTGACCTTCAAATATAGGAATATCAAAGTTTATTTTTACCTTGAAGGGGGTGGCACCTCCGTTCGAAGAAGATACGTCGCTTGTTGGCAGCCGCTGAAGGATTTGCGCGAAACAATCCAGCATCTTGTTCCTCTGTTGCATGAGGGCTTCCTCAATCAACAATTTGAAAGGATATTCTATCCCATCATATTTATTTTCTCCTACCATGGGAGGTCACTTGGGCATGTGAGAGCCTCTTTCCTCAAGAGAAACAAGCTTGAGACCCAACTCTTTGTACTCCGACCTCGTTGGGGACATGCATTAAGATGACAAGGAGCAAACTGCTCTGATACCACTGATCTAGATTTTATGAGAAGAACGAAATGAATATAGATTACTAATAGGTTCTTAACACAAAATAACAGAGATACAGTAAAACTGGTTTTCTATTCAATAACAAAATAAGTTGAAACTGTAAAATGCAACGGAAACAAGCTTGCTGGAATGGTGGCGGCTTATCTTTGAGAAGAGATGTGACGGCAGCGCGCATTCGCAAGAAGAAGGTTACAATGAGGCTCCAAAGACTTTTTTACAATAAGAAATAATGTCAAAAACCCTAGACATCCAAAACCCTAACCCTAGGAGATGAATCGCCAAAAGTCATGTGGGCCCCGTTTGGGTAAGTTAGTACATCAACTTCCCGGGGTCGTAACTTTTGCATACAATCTCCATTTTAGGTGTGTGATAGCCCGTTGGAAAGGTATCATCGAGGAGATTCATTTTAGGGGCTCAATCATTCCATTGGCTATCATTGAGGATCTCTATATTTAAAAACCTTCATTTAGGCCCTCAAAATGGCCCCAGAACTTAAAACTGCTAAAAATAGTAATTTTTCAAACTTGTCAGAAAACTGTTTTGAGCCAGTTGGAAAAGGTGGGTGGCCACCGATATCCATATGGATAAACATGACTAAGAGGGATAAAACATGTGTCCTTTATTGTGAATTATCTAGGTGATATAGTTGGGGCGCATGCATCCTATAGGAGAAAAAAGAATCTATGACACATTGTATCCCAAGTATAGTAGGGATCATGCATGGCCTCTAGTGTGTCTTCATCTGAATGGAAAATGGGGGTTGTAAAGGTTAGGTCATTATAGGATGACGAGGCTTGTGGGTGTGATTTTTTTCTTCCATATATGTCACATGTGCATGATAAATCATTAACCATGGAGGGGTCAACAAATGTAGAGAAAATGTAAGTGAAATGAGACTCTAGTTGTTAAGTTTCTATTGATTCATCTTGACAAGGTGATATTATGCTAATACCCAAGAGTGATGAAGGGTTTTTGGAGGATATTGGCCTTACTTACTTGTAAAGAAGTGATATATGGAAACAAAATCTAGGTTATCTATCATTAGTGGTGGAAATATTTTCTATCGAGGTCTTTCTAGAAAGATCACTCGGGTGGGAGGGGGGACATGGGTGCTACCTATGCCAAGTTGTGGTGGAATAGGTGGTTGGTCATATATTAGTGGTGTAATAGATGAAATATTTAATGATTAATTTTAATATA
>ML786194.1:445314-464524 GCA_009831015.1 Picea engelmannii | reverse complement strand
TCACATGAGGAGAGAAAACGAGGAGAGTCGAGGAGAGTCGAGGAGAGAACATGAGATTCGAGGATAGATGAGGAGAGAACACCATGAGTAGATCCGAGGAGATCACAGAAGGAGTAACTCCCCAAACATTGACATCTGCGCAAGTGAACATCGGAGAAGGAGATCAAGGGTGGAGGATACTGAGCTAGAGGGTGTGTGGAGGAGACTGACCTAGAGGGAACACTGCGAGCAAGCTTGAGAATGGTGAGTGGTAGTTCCACCAATCCCACCTAGAATTTTTGCATTGAGATATGGTTTTGCCAAGTTGCCTCTATTTTTGTTTTCCACATAGGCGTTGTCTACATAGGCATTGTTTAAATAGCCGTTGTCTACAACATTCCATTTTCACCCACTGGATCTTGAAAAATGAGGCATCACAAAAAATATGGAGGTTCTTCCATAGCGTTCTCTATAGAATAAAAAAAAATCTAGAAGCATTCCATAGTGTTCTTCATAAAATTATGGTCCTTATGAATAATATGAAAGAGTTGTATGTAGAATGTTGATTAACCAACTATCCAGCTCCATTTTCTGGGAGGGGAATTCCTTTGATAAGATCTTAGCAAACCCCGCGATAAATGAGATAATCTAGGGCCTTTACTACCATTTAAAAAAAGACTTATGTTGGATGGACCCTAAGTGTCCCATATCCTATGATTCACACTTGTTGATAGGCAGGAAGACTGAGGCTTTGCAGAGTGTCTCAGAAGTGTAGAGGAAAAATTTCCCGAAGTACATGGCCTTGATCATGCCTATATTTGAGGGTCATTCAATCATGTCATAAGATTTCCCAAAATTCAATCTCAATGAAGAGGGTGTTGAAATCAAGGAAACATTTGAGGGAATTCCATAAATTTTTCCCCTTCAAGCAATATCACAGACAACATGCACTCATTTTCCTCCTCTGCATCAATCATGTGAAAATCCCTACAAACTAACGAATGGATTTCCAATGATTTGTCAATAATCCATTTCTATAAAAGGGAACATTCATCATTAGACACATAGAAGTTGGATAAAACCAACAACCTTCCATCCAGAGTCAACAAAATTGAAACCCATTTTTGAGAGTTGTCGGTGCCTCATCCTATAACTGACGACAACGTTAGGAAATCCAGAGACGTCGTCGGGGGCCCCAGGAAGAGTTACCTTTTCTTTTTAATAGCCTTCCCACCCTGAAATCGACTCAACCAAAGATAGAGTCCAACAACTGGAATAGCATCACATGTCTTGTGGTGTCCGGTGCACCCTCGACGACCCTTGAAAATATGGAGGACCGAGTACTATCCATGCCCGGTCGTACCCATAACTGCATCAGGTCTCCAAGGTGAACAACCTCTAGTTAATATAATAATGTAGGTAACGTAAGTCGAAAAAATGGATCTGTAACTTCAGGAAAAGTATTGGCTCTGAGGGTTGGGCTTAGGGGTCTGCGTCATGAATCCATGGGCTGTCGACAATCTGCTCGAGCTACTATCACGGTGAGGGTGGGTAGTCATGTGTCGATTGTGCTACAGATGTAGGATGTCCCCTCATGGGGGATTTTCCCTAGGTGGCAAAAAATCGAGTCAGAACTGGTACAGACAAGGGGAATCTGACTGTTTAATTAAAAGAAAGCATTGCGATGGTCCCTGCGGATGTTGACACAATGTGATTTTTTCCCAGTGCACTGAATGTCAAAGTGAATAAATTCAACCAAGAGCAGGTAAATGGATAGAGACTTTAATCCTTAGAATCATTGAGTTTGCAGCAAGGATCAAGCTCAGGAAGGATAGAGACTTGGAGAAGTTCAGAGCAAAGACGAGGTTTTGAAGTCACCTCATGGAATCAAGCTCAGAAGGGCAGACGACAAGTTATTTGGCAAGGAATTATCGAGAGTCTAAACGAAAGGTGTAGATTCCCATAGGGAGAAACACTAATTTCTGTGGACCGTTGGATCTAGTAGATCTGCGGGGAGGATAAGGGTGAGAGTCTTTCAACACTTGTAAGCTCATGAGGAATAGTAGTCGTCAAATTTGAAGGAGCGGGAGCCATTGATTTGGCGCTCTGAAATATCATCATTTTAGGAGTCGGGAGTGTGGAGGAAGCTACAAATCAGAATTCACGAGTCACACAATCCCTATTTGTAAGGGAAGAACCTGGAGCATCGGATCACGGGAGTTGAGGGTCATCGATCTGGCATAACAATCATCACAAGTTTGTATTTCAGGAAAATGGGAGAGAACTACTTCACAAACCCCTGATACATGAAATCTCGACGCGCTCATAGGTTGGGCCCCAGGTCGCAGCCAGAGGTCAGCCAGAGAAAACTTACAAAATTAGGGAAAACTTGTAAATTTGGAAGTGAGCTTGTTCTTCTTTGAAATCGATGATTTTATACTTTCTTATGCCATTGGCAAGGTTCTTGAAACCTGATTGTCTTCTTAACTAAATATTACAGGGCCTTAAATATATTTTCCAATGCTTTATCAACCCAAGTCTTGATGTAACCCATGATGGGTCCCATTGGGACCTCCTATTTCACCCTTAAGGAAAATATTTTGTTATGGACTTTTCTTAATTATATGCATTGCTCTTGAATCAATGAATCAATCCAAGAATTCTTAATAACCAAATCACTAATCCATCATTTTATCTCGTTGTTAGAGAAGCTGGTAAGTCATTGATTCAAAGAGTTGGTCAAATAAATAATTTTGGTGTCAAGGACTAAGTATTTTCTCATCAATTCCCATAGATCTATCAACAACTTTAATATTTCTTCAATGTTGGTTACAATTGTATCCCTAACTCTATAAAATAACCCTTGGGATCACTTTACTTTGGAAATTATCTTTGGATTGTCTTCAAGTTGTTCATATGGTGTCCTAATGACCAATGGTTACATAAACAATGGTTTAGGAATCAATGTAGATTCATAATCTATTATCCTCCTTTTCATCTTGTTGTTTTCCTCTACTTGCTCCAAATTGGATTTCGTAAGCATACACCCTATGCCATTATTCACTTTGGGATCTACCATGGTTTCCTAGTCTTAGTCCTCCATCCTTTGCACGAAGGAAAAACCTTCATCGAGACAACCTAGTTCTCAACCCTAAGAGGCATTACCATGATTAGAGATGTTTTTGTCTCTGAGACTTGGGACAATATTATGTGCAACTATATCTCTTTCCCTAGGAGATAATTATTCCACTTCTTCACTACTTACACAACAACAAAGACTTATTTATCATATGTGGGGTAGTCCAACATTTCTCCATGAAACAATTTTGAATGGTAACACAACAACCATCCTTGCAGAAGCATCACCCCTAAAACATACTCGCTTGCATTTGTTTCTAGTTCAAATGGTCATTGTAAATTGGGAATGGATAAGATTAGAGCATTTCCAATATTTCTCTTCAGTTCTTCAAATTCCCATAGTTGTGTCTTGCCCCAATGAAAACTCTTCTCTTTGGTGGTCATGGTGTGTAATGGTGCAACTGTTTCTTAAATGTTTTCTATGAAAATCCTCAAGTTTTGTATGAACATCCTCAAGTATTGAATTGCTCCCATGGAACTTTTGATATTTGTCAAGATGGCAGGAATAAGCCATTGGTCGATCTTTGAAATCTTGTTTTGATCCACCCTTAGCGCTTCTCCATTGATTATGTGTCTAAGATAAATCAATAACACTTTTTGACACTACATTTTTCAAATTCATGATCAATTGATCTATTTTTAGTGTCTCTAGTCCTTGTTCCACATGTTGTATGTGCTCTTAATAATTATTGTTGAACATTAGTATGCCATCTAGATATACTTTTAAAATTAGTAAATAAATGGTTGTATCACATCATTCATCAAGCACATGAAAGTTGTAGGTGCATTACATAAACCCAAATGAATCACTTACCATTCATACAAACCTCGTTGCCTTGTCTTGAATGTTATTTTCCACATATTTTTATTTGATCCTTAATCCAAGTCTTGTCTCACCCAACCCAAGTGATATGGTTGTGAATGATCATGAGTCTCTAGGCCAATATTTTAAACTAGTTTTGTAGAGATCAAATTCAATTGTGAATCGAGATCAAACAAGTAATCCACTTTAGCTTGTCTCATGTGGATATAGTCATGAAATAATTTGGTCATATCTTTTTGTTTTTTGGGACTATCATTGATTAATGCTACCCCCTTTAGAATGGTAGTGCAACTAATTAATACTACCTCCTTTTGAATGGTAGTGAAACTACTTCTTCTTTTAGCTTTTAGAAGTTCTTGGGGCATTTATCGAGGTGTAATTTCCAACAGTCTTGGTGTGTCACTTTCTCTCACAAGACTTGTAATACATGGTGGGAGGTGTTGTTTCTTACGTCATTGCTACAATCTTCTTCGCAACCCACTTCTTATTCTTCCCATAAATGACACCTTGAACAAACACAAATGACCTCTCGAAGGCATCCTTTGCCAATTAGGTATATAGGTAACACTAACATTCTTGAGCACTAGTTATGGGTCTCGGGACCTTGACATGGTCAAGGGAGGAACCATGAACTATAAGCCTTAAAGGAAGCTTTCAACGAGCTAGGGCCATTAAGGGTGCCTCATATAACCACACAAGGCCTTCTGAGGGTATTCCAACCTATGGTTGGGGATGTTAGTGCCACTAGGTGTTTTTGAGTAGTAGGTATGTGTCTGAAGGTCTTGGAAATGATATAAGGAAGAAGGCCATGCCTTAGGTTCTAAATAAATATTTGAGTCATCTAAAGCCATGAACAATGCCTCAAAGTACCACACATAAACTCCAGAGAGGTATCCTTGGCCTCTAAGAAATGATTTTAGTGCTCTCACAAGGTTTTGAGCATTAGCTATGGGTATGAAGGCCTTGACATGGTTGAGGGGGGAACCCAAGTATTATTCAAAGTACAACGCTTCTAGGCATTCATGTCCAAACATGACACCTCAAACTAGCACACCCAATCTCTCAAGGTTTTATGCAACTTCTAGGGATCAAATTTCATGAATGACACCTCAAACCACCATAGATGACCTCTCAAGGGTATCTTTGGCATTCAAGTGGGAGTATGGGAATCAATAAAATATTTTGAGCACTAGGTATGGGTCTTGGGTCCTTGGACGAGATCAAGGGAGGCAACCCCCTCCTTCCGTCCCATTGTCTCCTCTCAGGTTCAATGCCATCACAGTCTTCCATAGAGAAGAACACAACCCTTTCCTTTATAGTTTGTACAACTTCATAAAAACCATTACACCCTATGCATACAATGGATTAAACAACAACTCGATCATCTTGTAATATCTATCACAACCAAACCCAACATTATTTCCAACTCGAACCTTTCCTCCATTCCCCACGAGCCACTAAAGGCGCTTTCCAAATATGTGAAATTCCAGGATCATGGATTTCCAAACTATCGATCCCCACTTGAACTCTTTGATGGGTCTCAAATCTAGTTCTCCACTGAGCATTGGTGGATATGCAAATATATGCAACTTTATGAAACTTATATGCAACTATATGCAACAATGCAACTTATGCAACTATATTGCAACAATTTCGTATGCAACTATATGAAACTTATGCAACTTATGCAATTTTATGGAACTTACGCAACTTTATGAAACTTTATGCAACTTATGCAACTATATGCAACTTATGCAACTATGCAACTATATGCGACTTATGCAACTATATGACAATTTCGTATGCAACTATATGCAAATATGGAACTATATGCAACTATGCAACTATATGGAACTATAAAGAACTTTATGCAAAAATGCAACTTATGCAACTTATGCAACTATATGCAACTTTATGCAACTATATTGCAACTATATGCAACTATATGCAACAATGCAACTATATGCAACTATATGCAAATATGAAACTATGCAACATACAACTTATGCAACTTTATGGAACTTTATGCAACTTTATGCAACATGCAACTTTANAACTTATGCAACTATGCAACTATATGCAACTATATGCAACTATGCAACTATATGCGACTTATGCAACTATATGACAATTTTGTATGCAACTATATGCAAATATGGAACTATATGCAACTATGCAACTATATGGAACTATAAGCAACTTTATGCAAAAATGCAACTTATGCAACTATGCAACTATATGCAAATATGCAACTTATCCAACTATATGCAACTATATGCAACTATATTGCAACAATTTTGTATGCAACTATATGCAAATATGAAACTGTATGAAACTTATCATGTTTTTTAGTGACTATATGCAACTTTATGCAACTATATGCAACTTATGAAAACATATGCAACTTATGCAAACATATGCAAACTTATCATGTTTTTTAGTGACTATATGCAACTTTATGCAACTATATGCAACTATGAAACTATATGCAACTTATGCAACTATATGAAACTATATGCAACTATGCAACTATATGCAAATATGCAACTTATCCAACTATATGCAACTATGCAACTATATGCAACTTTATGCAACAATGAAACTTATGCAACTATATTGCAACTATATGCAACTATATTGCAACTATTTCGTATGCAACTATATGCAACTAATTGCAACTATATGCAACAATGCAACTTATCATGTTTTTTAGTGACATTATGAAACTATATGCAACTTTATGCAACACTGAAACTTATACAACTATATGCAACTATATTGAAACTATATGCAACTGTGTTGGTACCAAAAACGTATATTGGCACGATAATTTATCTTCTTGTTTTAACGAGTGTAGGTGCCACCAAATAGGTATCTGTCGGATCTATCTTCCTCAAGTGATGATCAAGATATACTAATAGAGGTTGAAAGTGAGACGTGTTGTACTAGATCTACCGGTTCTAGATCAACTAGATCTGAAAAGGTAAGGAAAAGATTTCATATATGCATGCAATTTTTTATTGCCAACGGAGGGTCATGTAATTATGATGCTGAGAGCATAGGTGACATTGAGTTTCCCTTGAGGTATAAAAATCTAGCGCAATTATGGGCACCTAAGGAGCTACCTGAAGTGGACACATATTTCTTCATCGGTGGAAGGATGTATCGCATTGCTCCTTCGTCCTTACATGGATTGGGGTTATTTTCCATGGATGGCATAAAGGTCGGCTATGGAACTGTAACTGGATTGATGGAGTATGTTGGACCATTATAAAAATACAATCATTGGTTGATGTTGGTCTAATATACGCAAAGTATGCGAAGATACGGAGTTAATGCAAATTATATACAACTAGTAGATAACAATCAAAATAAAGGGGCAACTATGTATATTGATGGAAGGCCAAAAGCTACTGGAAACATTGCGGGCTTTTTAAATAGTACACGACCAATGACAACAACTAAGAAATCGAATTGCATATTTGAGGGACGTGAAGGAAATCATATATTTGTATGTGCAACAAAAACAATAGTTCCAGGTGAAGAGTTGTTGATTGATTACAACTTAAATCGAATAGATGGAGGAGGTGCGACTATGGGGGTAAATATCTTACATACCATTCAAATCAACCTTTGATCAATCAATTTTTTACTGTATATATTTCATTTTTCATTATTTATTTTATGATATTACTGCAATATTTCATTTTTTTAATCTTACAATTACTTTAATAACTCTTGTTGATTAATTTATTGTGTCAACATCTATCCAGGGTGACTATGAGATATCACAGGCTACATCTGTCCAGGGTGACCGTGGAAAGGCACCCATTGTGCCTCAGCAGGTAAATGTTAAATATAGTAACAACTTATGACTACAACAACTAAATTTCTGAAATTTCATTAATTTTTTTTTCTGATATTACTCCAATATTTCATTTTTTAAATGTTACAAGTGAATTTCATAAATTTTGTTGATTGATTTATTGTGTCAACTTATTTCCAAGGTGACCATGTCTGAAAATCACCCGCTACATATGTCCAGGGCGACCATGGAAAGGAACCCATTGTGCCTTGCCAGGTAAATGTTAAATACAGTAAAAACTTATGACTACAACAACTAAATTTCTGAAATTTTGTTATTGTTTTTTCTGAAATTACTGCAATATTTCATTCTTTTAATGTTACAGGTGAATTTCATAACTTTTGTTGATTGATTTATTGTGTCAAAATCTGTCCAGGGTGACTGTGTCCGAAAATCACCCGCTACATCTGTCCAGGGTGATCGTGGAAAGGCACCCATTGTGCCTCACCAGGTAAATGTTAAATACAATAACAACTTATGACTACAACTACTAAATTTCTCAAATGTTAAAGTTCATCTCATTAATTTTAGTCATCAATGTATTGTGGCATGGTCAACGTGGGAAGGATCCCACTGAGGATATTGATGAGGACGAAATATTTTATTCGATTGACCCAATGACAACTGTAACGAAGGCCTTGAAGAAGGATAACATATAATATCTAGGTTTGTTTAGCAAAAGACCCCTGACACAAGAGGACATGGCAATAATTGTGGAGCTACAAAATACAATAACTAATTTTGGGGTAAGTGGCATCTTCACATATTTTTATCAGCTATGAAAATTTCATATCCATTTTTTTGTTTTATATTTTGTATATGATTTGATAAAGTAAATTTTTCTGTTTGTAGGAGTTTTTAAACCTCGTGCATGGGGAACCTGTCGATCCTACAACTGCTATAGGTAGCAGTGATGGTCTAATGCAAAAAAAATGTCGAAATAACAAAGTGCAAGTGAGGCTTTTTTAGCCTCCTGAGGATCCCCTTGATTCCATTGATGAGTTAAATGATTTTGACCAGCATGACATGCCGGAGCATGATGAGCTGGAGCATGGGACTCCACATGAACTCGAAGAGGAATGTATTGTAGATGGAGAGGATACTATTATGCATGGAGCAGAACAAATTAAAATCACTGGATCACTAGATTTCATCTTTCTGGTGGATGACGCATGTGTTCCGATCAAGATTCAGAAGATTGCAGGTAATTGTTAGTTAATTGATTCATTTTTTTCATGAAATTGAAATGGACATTTGTTGAGATTATTATAAATTAATGGATAACATGTTTCTGCGGGAAACAATGTTTTCTATAGAAACTTAAATGACAAAGAATTGGAGTTGTTTGGCCCCACCATTCGCACATGGTGGAATGACCAAGATAGCAAAAAGAAATATGATTTAATAGACCACATGGTAAACTTGTTCGGCAACACTTTCAACAAGAAAGTTGTTACAAAGTTAGTCGGCTAGAATTTAAAATATACCAGGGCCCAATATAGGGAGAAATTTCAATTAGACCTCAAGCACGAGCACCCTCCCATGGTTCCATAGAAAGAGTGGAAGGCGCTAATAGAGAATGAAAAGGAGAAATTGTTTAAAAAGAAAGGAAGACATCCATGAGCTGGTCAAGCAAGGTACAACACATGTCATATTATTAGTGAAATGTGATCATTTATGTTTTTCTTTCCTGTTTTAAGTAACAATTCCGATATCTATTTTTTTTTCAAAATTTCCATATGTAGGCTACTAGACACCTCCAAAGCAACCAAGGCCGGAGTGGAAAAACACAGCCAGCATAAACTAGGCCAGGGTGGCTATGGAAAACTAAAAGCTCGAATAGTAAGATTTAAATGATTAACCGTGGTCAATATTTATTTAACAGAAGCGAACAAAAATATGTTTTTGTTATTGGTATTTTTAATTGTGCTATGCATTGCAGTTAAATATGTTCGACACTGTTGCCACCGAGGAGGACCTAAAGCTTGGTTAAAAGCATGGTTTTAAAAGTGTGATTGAATATAGAAAAATCTTGGGCCAGACTCCTATCTCCCCAGCCACATAGGTAAATCAAATGAATAAGGAAACCGCAATAGCATGCTTCTAAAGTCTATTCATATTTTATTATATCACCTTTAACTAAGTATTTATGTTTGTTTTCAAGAAACAGTGCTACCGTAGTAGTGAATCTAGCGGTATTCAATATACACCACATCATACAAGGGTGCACATGTCCAATGATAGTGTAGATCAGAGTACCCATTCCGGTATGTATGCTTTAGAATTATAAATATTTACTGTGATTGTAGATATTTATGTCCTAACTTATACTTATATATTATCTTCTCAAAATTGAAGAGCATGTAGCTCAGGAGGGTGAATTGCGAGAGGAACCAGGTGGACAAGAAATTAACGCACCAACTGTCACAGCTACACAAACAGGTGATGTAGGAGCATCGTAAGCAAGACAACAAAGCAAGCACAAAAGAAGAAGATAGCTGGAAATGCACCAGCGCACATTTTGAGAACGTTTTGAATTTGAATGATAGAACATTTAATGAAATATCTCGAGAGGATGTATTTTCATTTATGTTTTGAAGCTTGTAAAACTAGATCTTGAGCATTGCTCTCATATGTCGTATTATGAGGCATTTATTGTAATAATAAAAAGTAGTTGTAGCTTTTAATTATGATTATATAGCTTGTAATGTAGGAGGGAAAACTCTAAAAAGTCTCCCTCACATGTATTGTAAAGGCAGTAATTGTAATTGTAAGCTATAGAGAAAGAGAATAGGAGAGTAGAAGGACAAAGATTGTAGAAGTTTGTATAAGCATATAGTTGTTACTATTGAACCCATGTACAGAGCCGTGGAATTAATACAAGGATGTTTTGATTCCATTCCATGGTGTTCTCATGGTTGTTGTCTACATCTATCGAATGGTATGTTTACAGTTGAGTTATATTCTTTGTTATGCATTTGTTTCAATGCTATATGTGTGTGTATGTTCATGATTTCATGTTGAATGTATGAAGTCTGTGTGAGGACAGGCATAAGTTTCAATTGTTTATCTTCCTGAGAAATCCTGCAAGGAGTGCAGTGAAAGTCTGCAAGGAGTGCGTTGATGAGTTTTTTGAGTTTCATCTTAGAAAATCTCAGGAGATATACCATTGTCCTCATACTAGTAGAAGTGAAGGTATAGCACAGATTCGTGCAAGGTGTGCGCAGGCTGGTTGAAGTTTTAGATTCATACAACCAAGGAGGAAGGTTGAAGAACTATTGTTGCAAGAAATGCGCAGAGTTGGAAGTGTTGAATAGCCAGTGGTTATTGTGAATGTCACAAGGAGTGCATGAAAGAACCCCTTAGACATCTAAGTTTGTAGCAGTGAAGTCAAGCTCATGAAGGATAGAGACTTCGAAGAACTCGAAGGGAGGACGAGGTTTGACACCACCTCGTAGAAGTTAAGTTTAGGAGTAGACATTAAGTATTTGGGGAGGAGTTATCAAGAAATCGAACGAACAGTTGAAATTCTCAGAGGGAGAATCACTGAAGTTTCATGGACCATTGGATCTAGTAGATCAACGGAAGGGTTAAGGTTGAGTGTCTTTCAACACTCACAATCTTAGGAGAAGTAGTGGTTGTCAGATCTGGATCAACAAGATCCATTGATCTAACACTTCGAATTTCAGCATTTCAAAATTCAGGAGTGTGGAGAACATCATGACGAGAAGTCAAGAGTCGTGAAATTTCGAAGCGCTTGAGAGTGGACCCTAGGACTTGACCGGAAGTCATATGGTGGATGCAATAAGGGAGGATCTAAAGACTCGTTATCCCTTTTCGGGGATTCGACGTTCAAAGGTTGGATTTTTGGGGTTGTATCATACCAACATCCCTGAAGTTGTGATTCATGAAAACGCCTTTTAGCATGGACCAAGTCATAGTGTCATGGTCATGTGGAGGAAGGCTCACGCATAGTGCTAGTTCGCGTAGTCGAGGTTTTCATATAAGGACCTGTGGAAACACTTCTGTGTTGAATATTTCTGTGGGGAATCAAAGAGTCAATCAGACTCTAAGTGGAGATTAAGAATGATCCTTAGACCTAGAGTTCGAGCAGAACCTGTTGAGGTAGGGGTGTTGCATCAGGTGGTATCAGAGCTTACAATCATTGTTTTATGTAAGCAAGGGAGACAAAAGGCAAGTTGTGATTTAAATTCTGCGAGTAACATATTTAGACAATGTCACCCATAAGATGTCAAGAGAGACCAATGCATGATCCAACTGTGGAAAGGGAAATGAGAGAACTCTGTGCTCGATTAGATACCATGGAGACAACATAGAGATGAGCTACTAATACTCGAGATGTTAGTGAATCCATGAGTGAAAATGAGGTTGGAGTTGGAGAATAAGTTGTAGTCGAAGATGTTGTAGAAGAACGCCTATTCAGAGTTGTTGCAAGAATATGGGCCAGAGAAAAAATGAGCATCCTGATGTATGAAGGCAACTTAGACGTTGAAGAGATGCTATATTGGTTTATATCCCTGGACAAGTACTTCAACTATGATCATGTCGAGGAAGATAAGAAAGTCAAACATGTTGTCACTAGACTTAAAGGGTATGCAATACTGTGGTGGGATGAACTGTAGGATGACAGGCATTGCAAAGGCAAGCAAAAAATCAATAGTTGGGATAGGATGGTCTCTAAGATGAAAGAACAATTCATACCCAAGGGCTATCAAATTAATTTGTTTCAGATAATGCATAATTTGAGACAGAAGGGAATGACAGTGAAGGAATACATTGAGGAATTTTACCGACACAATATTAGAGTGGGTCGTCATGAGAGTGATGATAAAAAATTCGCCAGAAACATGAATGGTCTGAGATATGAAATTCAATATGAGATGAGCATGGTGACTATCAGAAATGTAGAAGATGCTTATTGGAATGCTCTGAGGGAAGAAGAAAAATTGGCCCAAAAGCAAGGTCAAAGAGGCAGAGGTAGAAGTCATAGAAGAGGAAAAGCAGTTGCCCAAGATAGAGTACAGAAACCCAAGGATGAAGAAAAGAAACTTGATCCTCACCTAGAAAGAAGAGGAAGTTCATAGGGAAGAAAATATGCTAACATAAATACTTTTTTGTGAGCTAGAGGAAGAGGAATAGGCAGAGGAGGTGAGATAAAGTGTTTTGTTTGTGGAAAGATCAGACATAAATAATTTGAATGTTCTGATAGAAAAAGAGATGGAGGAGGAGAAGCTCACATTTCAGAAGCACAAAAGTGAAATGTTGAGGCAGAAGATGCAGAAGGCGGAAGATCCTTAATGATGAGGAAAATTATCTTGAAGCTATAGAAAGAGGTGGAGAATCCAGTCCAAAGAAACAATTTGTTTAGAACTGCTTCAAGACCAAGGACAGGGTATGCAAGGTAATAGTGGACATTGGAAGCACAGATAACCTAGTATCCATAGAAATGGTGGAGAAGCTGGAATTGGAGACAGTTGCACATCCGAGCCCATATAAAGTCTCGTGGTTGCAAAAGGGACACCAGGTAACTGTCACTAAGCAATGTTTAGTTGAATTTAAGATAGGGGGATATAGATATGAAATCTTATGTGATGTTATTCCCATGGATGTTTGTCATCTTTTGTTGGGAAGACCATGGAAATATGAAAAAAATGTTGTTGACGATGGGAGAAATAACACATACACCTTAGAGAAGAATGGTAGAACGCACATGTTGATGCCAATTGAAGACAAGAAGGTGAAGGAAGAAACGAACAATACTATACTTCTCATGAGTGGGAAGGAGCTTCTTGATGAAGTCAAGAAAGATGAAGATATGCAGTTTGATGTGGTAAGAAAACCTAGAGTCATATTAACAAGTACTTCGATAGATGATCTACCGGAGGAAATTCAGGAACTGCTAGAGAATTTTGCTAATGTAGTGGTGGGCGATTTACCTTGTTCGTTGTCACCCATCAATAGTAAAATCCATCACATTGACCTTATACTAGGAGCGAGTTTACCAAACAAAGCAGCATATAGATTGATGTCGCAGGAGAATGAAGAGGTCAATAATCAAGTCCAGGATTTGATGGACAAAGGATTGGTTCGAGAAAGCTTGAGTCCATGTGTTGTACCAACAATGTTAAGTCCAAAGAAGGATGGTGGATGGAGGATGTGTACAGACTCAAGGGAGATAAACAAAATCACCATCAGGTATAGATTTCCTTTACCAAGGATGGATGACTTGATGGACTGCTTAACTCTAGTGATGAGGAGGTTGCAGCAAGAGAAGTTCTTGATTAATTTGAAGAAGTCATCTTTCATGAAGAAGGAACTCATATATTTGGGGTTTGTGATCTCTGCAAATGAGTTGAAGATGGATCCGAAGAAATTCAAAGCGATCAAAGATTGGTCATCACCAAAGAATATCTTTAAAGTTAGAAGCTTACATGGATTAGCCAGTTTTTACATGAAGTTCATCATAAATTTTAGTGGGATTAGTGCACCAATGATGGACACAGTCAAGAAAAGACATAAATATTTTCACTGGACGAAGGAAGTAGAGAAAAGTTTCAAGTTGTTGAAAGAGAATATAACTGGACAACTAGTTCTAATGCTGCCAGATTTTAGCAAAACATTCCAAGTCATATGTGACGCAAGTGGATTCGTGATTGGAAAAGTCTTAAGTCAAGACAACAGATCAATTGAATACTTCAACGAGAAGCTAAATGAGACAAAAATGAAGTATTCAATGTATGATAAATATTTTTATGCAACCATACAGGTGTTGAAGAAATGGAGGCATTACTTGGTTCCGAAAGAGTTTGTCTTGTATAGCGATAACCATGCTTTACAATTCATAACTTGACAGGAGAAATTGAACCAGGAACATGTGAAATGGGTTGAATTTATGCAGAACTTTACTTTTGTTATAAAGCATATTTCTGGAACTGCTAACAAGGTTGTTGATGCATTGAGCAGGAAATGTTTGATTCTACAGGAGTTTTGTGTGAAGACCTTAGATTTTGATAGCCTTAAGGATATGTACATAGATGGTTCAGATTTCAAGGACGCTTATGAATCATGTGATAATCATGTTCTGAGAGACAAAATCCAATGGATTAAATATTTGATTCAGGATGGATTGTTATTCAAAGGAAATCAATTGTGTATTCCGAAGATTTCTATTAGAGAGAATCTTCTAAAGGAAAAGCATAGTGGAGGATTGGATGGAAATTTCGGCCATGACAAAACATTTGAGCAACTGAACAGTTTATATTATTGGCCATGGATAAGGACATATGTCAATAAGTTTGTCAATAGATCCAGGCCAGTACGCAAAGGGGAAAAGACATAATAAGGGATTGTATCAACCATTGCCAGTACCAGAGAGGCCGTGGGATGTGGTGAGAATGGATTTTGTGTTAGGACTGTCGAGGACACAGTGAGGTTGTGATTCCATATTCGTGGTAGTCGAAAGATTCTAAAAAATGGCACATTTTATTCCATGTCAGAAAACTAGTGATGCAACATGCATTGCAAATCTATTTTTCAAAGAAGTTGTTAGACTTCATGTCTTACCCAAGAGTGTTGTTTCAGATAGAGATACCAAATTTGCTGGTCATTTCTAGAGGACATTATGGAAGAAGCATGGAACAAATTTATATTTTAGCTCAGCATATCACCCTCAGACGGATGGATAGACTAAGGTAGTGAATTGAAGCTTAGGAGACTTATTGAGGAGCTTAGTAGCTGAACATTACAGTCAGTGGGATCAGATTATGCCACAAGCGGAATTTACATATAATGATTCACCTAACAGAAGCACAAGACAAAGCCCATTTCAGATAATGTATGGGATGTAGCCGAGAGAAGTATCTGAGTTGAGAGACTTAGAGCAGAGTGAGTTCTGAAGTGCTAGAGCAGAAGATTTTTCAGCAGAGATGCAGGAGCTCCATAGTAAAATCAAAGAGCGGTTGCAGAATTCCAACCAGGAATACAAGCGCAGAGAAAATCACCGCAAAAGAGAACTTCAGTTTGAAGTGGTAGATTTAGTCTTAGCTCACCTGAGGAAGGAAATATTCCCAAGGGGAACATATAATAAATTGAAGATGAAAAAGATAGGATCGTGTAAGATTTTGAGGAAATTTGAGGCAAATGCTTATGAGATAGAATTGCCAGATGGTGTGGGAATATCACCCATATTTAATGTAGCAGATATGTATCATTATAGAGAAGATGAAACCTAAAGATCACAGGATTAGAAGGGAGTTCAATGGGTCAAAAAAATTCCTGTAGTTGAAAAGCCACAGATGGAAAAGATAATTGATTAGAGGGTTAGCAAGAAGACCCGAAGGAAGAAATATTTTGAGTATTTGATAAAGTGGAAAGGACACCCAATTAAGGATGCTAGTTGGGAAAGCGAAGCATAAATCTAGAAACATGGACAGATGGTGCAGGAGCTCATGAACAGGAGTTCATGAATTTTTCAGCCAAGGGAGTATGATGCAGGAGCATCATAAGCAAGCTAGCAAAGCAAGCGCAAAAGTGGAAGACAACTGGAAATGCACTAGCGCACATTTTGAGAATGTTTTGAATTTGAATGATAGAACATTTAATGAAATATCTCAAGAGGATGTATTTTAATTTATGTTTTGAAGCTTGTAAAACCAGATCTTGAGCATTGCTCTCATCTGTTGCATTATGAGGCATTTATTGTAATAATAAAAAGTAGATGTAGATTTTAATTCCGATTAGATAGCTTGTAATGTAGGAGGGAAAACTCTAAGAAATCTTCGTCACATGTATTATAAAGGAAGTAATTGTAATTGTAAGCTGTAGAGAAAGAGAATAAGAGAGTAGAAGGACAGAGATTATGGAAGGTAGTATAAGCATATAGTTGTTACTATTGAACCCATGTACAGAGCCCTGGAATTAATAAAAGGATGTTTTGATTCCATTTCATGATGTTCTCATGGTTGTTGTCTACATCTATTGAATGGTATGTTTGCAATTGAGTTATATTCTCTGTTATGCATTTGTTTCAATGCTATGTGTGTATGTATGTTCGTGATTTCATGTTGAATGTATTAAGTTTGTGTGAGGAGAGGCATAACTTTCAATTGTTTCTCTTCCTAAGAAATCCTCCAAGGAGTGTAGTGAAAGTCCACAAGGAGTGTGTTGACAGGTTTTATGATTTTCATCTCAAAAAAGCTTAGGAGAGATACCATTGTCCTCATACCAACAGAAGTGCAAGTATAGCACAGAGTCATGCAAGGTGTGTGCAATTTGGTTGAATTTTTAGATTCATCCAAAAAAGGAGGAAGGTTGAAGAACTGTTATTGCAAGGAATGCGCAGAGTTGGAAGTGTCGAATAGTCAGTGGTTATTTTGAATGTCGCAAGGAGTGTGTGCAAGAACCCCTTAGACATCTGAGTTTGTAGCAGCGAATTCAAGCTCAGGAAGGATAGAGACTTCAAAGAACTCGAAGGGAGGATGAGGTTTGAGACCACCTCGCAGAAGTTAAGTTCAAAAGGAGCAGACGCTAAGTATTTGGGGAGGAGTTATCAAGAAATTGAACGAACGGTTCAAATTATCAGAGGGAGAATCACCAAATTTTCGTGGACCGTTGGATCTAGTAGATCAATGGAAGGGTTAAGGTTGAGTGTCTTTCAACACTCACAAGATTAGGCGGAGTAGTGGCCATCAGATCTGGATCAACAGGAGCCATTGATCTAACACTTTGAATTTCAGCATTTTGGAATTCAGGATTGTGGAGAACATCGTGATGAGAAGTCAAGAGTCGTGAAATTCCAAAGCGCTCAAGAGTGGACCCCAGGACTTGACCATAAGTCATATGGTGGATGAAATAAGGGAGGAGCTAAAGACCCATTAGCCCTTTTCGGGGTTTCGGGGTTTGGAGGTTGGAGTGTTGGGGTTGTATCATACCAACATCCCCGAAGTTGCGATTCATGAAAATGCCTTTTAGCATGGACCAATTCATAGCGGCGTGGTCGTGTGGAGGAAGGCTTGCGCCCAGTGCTAGTTCGGGTAGGCGTGGTTTTTGTATAAGGACCTTTGGAAACACTTATGTGTTGAAGATTTCTGCGGGGAATCAAAGAGTCAATCAGACTCTAAGTGGAGATTAAGAATGATCCTTAGACTGGGAAGTCGAGCATAAAATACTGAGGTAGGGGTGTTGCGTCAACAGGTAAAGAGAAATAGTGTAATGTTAATCAAAATAATGAATTAGTTATTTCAATTATATTTCAACATATCGATATGATCATTTTCGTTGTTGCAGTTCATGAGCTTGAACAGATGCCTCGACGCCCTTCTCATCGACGTACCAAAAGTATGGTACATGAGTGCACACAAACAATAGAAGGATAGGGCACACAAAATGCAATGTCCTTGGATGACTATGATACCCCAATTGTCAATTTTATGAATGTAAAAAAACATAAATCAAAGAAAAATTAGATGTATAAATTCATGACTTGTATTTGGATGTTTATCAATGTTTATATGTTCATATGTTTTGATGACAATCCTAGTTATGCATGAATGTCTATATGTTTTCTATATAAAGAAAATCATTTGTTGGGTATGGGGAATTGAGAGTGATGTGAGGGGGGGGAGGGGCCATATGAGATTCCACCTTCACGTGGTTGGCCCTGTTTAGTAGAGAATAACCTATTCTCAAAACAAAGAGAAGCTCATTAAGGTATGGGACCGCTTAATTTTTTTCTATAGTGTTTTACATAACTAAATGCTTGTTTATTTGCTTATTAATTATTTACTCATATAAAGAATTTGTCTTTTATGATTCATGCAGGTCTTGGTGATGGAAATTCATCTTGTGGACAACTCTTATCAAGTTGTATGGGCTAATGGATATGGTGAAAGTACAATGAAAAGGTAAGGGTTTTGACGTGTTTTTTAAAGTAGGCTTTATACTAGTAAAAGTTCATAATCCTTGTGAAAGGATACAATTGCATTTTTGGAAGACAAGCATCAATTTTTTTAACAAAGTATGAATCACAAACTGTGGGAAAAACCTTTTTTTGTATTCTTACATTTACCAATACAACTATAACAGATTTTTAGTACAAAATCTTAACCACACACACACACATATGAACCCTAAGTAAACAAATGATAGAAGATAAAGGGAGAATATGTACTGATAGGAGTGAATGAAGATAATAATATGAATAATGGAGTGGAGAGTGCACTCTAGCCTTGAATTGAATGATAATTGCATCCAACATGTCTCATTGTAATGTATGTTGTGATAGTTGTGTCTTCTCACTATAATGTATGTTTTTATGTCCATCATGGGATTCCTAGAGCACCACCTATCATTCATGATCCAACACATAGTAGTCAAGAATCCCATCC
>ML786194.1:422685-443893 GCA_009831015.1 Picea engelmannii | reverse complement strand
CGAGTGTACACTCTTTACCTAGCTCAAATTTCAACTATAAATCAAGAACCCTAAAGAGGTATTTTAAATATAATTTTGGTTTACTTGTAGTTTTTTTATAAATAAGTATAACTATTTTAGATAATCCCCATATACAAAGTCTTTATCCATATCCTCATTGTGGAAAATAAATTAGAAAAGATCCCTCACTTCATTCATTTCCATAATCCTAACCTTATTGCTATCCCTAGTCCAAATCCTAGTTCCTATTAAGCAATGCATGAGGCTAATACCAATAATCTAGACCCCTCCTCTCATCCCACATGTTAGTGCAAGTATTATAAGGCTCCAAAGGACACTACTACAAAATGATTATTCTTATAATAATAATTCAAATCCAAATCCTTGTACATAGATGAGAAATCCCTTGATGATCCTAGGGTACACAAATATTTGGACACTTCTCCCCAACAAAAAATAGTCCCTATTCCAAAATATATTGAAAAAGATCCCTCATTACTCATAATGACGAATGAAATTTATTCCCCTCTCTAAGTCTCCTTTTTACTCATAATTGTTAGATCAAAGACCAACTTGCCACTATAATCCTTGACAATTGTAACCAAAATAATCATATTTTCCATCACTCCTCACCCCTCTCCTTATCATTGGGGCTTTGTACAATA
This sequence comes from Picea engelmannii, assembly GCA_009831015.1. NCBI lineage: Eukaryota > Viridiplantae > Streptophyta > Pinopsida > Pinales > Pinaceae > Picea > Picea engelmannii. The sequence goes on along the minus strand of ML786194.1, from coordinate 443,228 downwards.
GGAAGGAACTCATATTCTCATTAATAAACATTGTGGAGTCACCCTTGTCATAGGGATTTTTCAAGAGAATGTTGAATGTTATGTATTTCCCCTTGATTACTCTAATTTACTCTTGAACATATCATATGAACAACAATGAAATGCTTTATAAAATGTCCATTGAAATACCTATCAACTCTTTAAAGATAAAAAAACCTATGAACTCATCTTTATTGCAATACCCTTTCCATGTAATGATAAGACCAAGACATCCTACATAAATATATTTCTCTCTTAGTTGTACCTCACATCCAACCATGTCATATGGTTTCACTTTCTCTCTTCCACACATTCCAAATGATACCTTCTCATCCTTCTACCCCATCAAAAACAATGAAATTCTTTATAATATGATCATTGCAATACTTATCAACTCTATAAAGATGACAAAAACTATGAACTCACCTCTTGCAATACCTCTTCCTTATAAAGTTAAGACCAAACAAAGAATAATACATAAATACCTTTCTCTCTCACTTTTACATCACATCAATCCATCTCATCTCATATGGTTGCACTATCCCTCTTCCAAACTCTCTAAATAATACATTCTTACCCTTCTACCAGGATGCACTCTCACTATGTTATTTTAATTCTAAATCCCAAACCTCCCCAATGATTTTTAACTCAATATATTTTTTTCTACCACACACCAATTATCAAAATACATATATGATCTATTATACCTAGTTCCATAATTTCTTTCCCTTGTCCTCTCGCTGGCTACAAAAATAATAATTACAAGACTTTTACCAGATAATGTTTTCACAATGTAAGATTCGTAAGAACTAGAACCCAACCACTACACTTTTGTATACAATAGTTCCTTCATAAATTGTTCCTCACCAACTATAATATTTATGTCATTATTAGCTAACTTTTCCAGCAATTTAGAACTACATATATATAGTTAGATTTACAACCATTTTTTCTTAAACAACACCACAACCTTAGCATTCTATTGCTATGTCTATTCAGCTAGATATTGTCCACATCAACACTACACACCTCATATGGCTTCTCTAATTAGAACTACATACCTATATAGGTAGATGTACAACCATTCTTTCTTAAACAACAACAACACCACAACGTTAGCATTATATTTCTACGTCTACTCAGCCAGATATTGTCCACATAGACACTACACCTCAGATGGTTTCTCTTGTTAGAACTATATACCTATATAGGTCAATGTACAACCATTCTTTCTTAAACAACAACACCAAAGCCTTAGCATTCTACTGCTATGTCTACTCAGCTAAATATTGTCCACAATGACACTACACCTCAGGTGGCTTATCTAGTTCTCCATCCTTCAATGTAACTCAAACAAGCCTATAAACATTCTCTTCATATGTATACTTCACCAACATGGATGCACACCACCACCAATGCTTATTTGTACCATAGAACACATTCCATATTCATTGCGCACATTAATCGTTGGAGTTTTCTTGTTTACACTCTAGGAGAAACACATCATATCATGGACATGAAATATTCAATGTATACTGATCACCTCAGCCCTACAACAAGTTCTTCACATCAACACACAAATAAGTATCAGTCCTAGATCACTACAATCTCAGACTAGAACATCCTTACTATATTGAAATCCCATGCATTCTATTTTTCCACCAAGTCTATCATGTCCTTGAAAAATCACAGTTGAAAGAGATTGCAACAAAGCACACTTAGCCTTGTAGGATCATATCAATAGTTTATGCCATACAACCCTTTAATCTTTCCACCAAGTCTATCACCTAGAGTATTGTGATCACCCTTCGTTTCAAAACATTGTAACCACACTAACTTGATTTGGTGTGAACTACCCTTCGATTTAAACATTTCCATTTCTCTTCATTTATATGGTATCCTGTAGCTTCATTTGAATAGGGCGAGTTACCTTTACTTGAATAGGTGTAAGTGTACTTGTTTAAACAAGTGCTCCATTGTTTTGATCTACCATTCTTTCAAAGTGTTACAACTTTTTTCATGGAAACAACTTTGATTTCCTTCATTCATATGAGTGTGAGTAACCTTCATTTTTTTGGTAAAGGAATGACTCAACCACAAGGCTATGGGTCAATCAAAAATCCCAACATCCAGCTTCTCAATATGGTATACCATATTACAATGTAATATGGTATACTATATCTCATGTAGATTTTTTTTTTTTAAACTTAAAGGAAGCGTGGCAATATCGACGATAGTTCATCGCAAGGCAAGGATTTTTTCTGAACAAGTGTGGCAATAGCGACGAAATTTCTTCGCACTTTTCCATGGTTTTGCGTGTTACATATAGCATCTACATCATAAGTTTCGTCTCTGCCAAATGTTTTCGTCGCTATTGCCACTCTTTTTCGTCTCAACTTTCCACAGTTTTGTGTCACACGTATGGCATCTGTGTCGTAATTTGTTGGTAAGTTTTTTACCTTGGCATGGATTTATGTCCCTATTGCGATGAAGTTTCATTGCTATTGCCATGCTTTATAAGGCAAACTTATCTTGATGGTGATGACACGTGGAGGGATAATTTTGTCATTGTTTCCACGAACACCTGGTTCGTGGATATAGCAACAAAAAATAGTATTTTCTTTCATGTAAAGTGAGACATATATGTGTGGCAATAGAAACGAAAAACCATGGAAAATTTGGTCATATGTATTAGTGAAGCACCATGCACAAGAACACAAAAAGTATCTTGGGAAACCCTTCTCAACAAGGGAAGAAAACCCAGCCAAATCCTTTGCTATATTATTCAAGAGAAATACCTTCACCACCAAGAAATACCTAGTACACAAGAGGGTTCTCAAACCCTAGAACTCTAGTGCCCAAGAGAGGTGCACACCTTTTCCCAAAGAAGTGTACTTGCTGAAATTTTCAAACTCACAAGAAAGATATTATTCCACAATGGGGAATCCTCCTTTATTTATATTAAAGTTTTCCTATCAATAGAAGTGTCTATTGGATCAACAGGGCTGACCTCTTCTAAGTCATATTATAATTATAATAATAATTATTATTATAATTAATATTATCCAGATTAATTATCTTTTACATTTATTATTACTCATATTAAGGTGGGGCTAATCTGTACCCTTTACATAATAATTAGGGTTACAGGAAGGTTTGACTTTTGGACAATATATATCAAAGGATCTGATACACCCACTAGTTCTCATCCATTAGGGGCACATCCATAGGGATGTCATATCTCTGGTTCACTACATTACATAGAAGAACCAGATCTTCACACATTCACTTGTGCTTGTCCACAGACATGTCCACTCTACAGATCTTATTTCTCACTGCCTCACACAGGAGAATCATCTGGAGTCTTCTCATCAAATCTAATGCTCAAAGGAGGCTAATACATCATATTCATTTCTTTTCACATGACGATGCACCCAACACTTTGGGATTTCGCACATTCACCTTGTGCTTAGCCACAGTCACATCTAACTCAACAAATTTCCTTTCCCACCCGATAATCATCTGGAGTTATTCTTAACTCTTTGAATGGAGGAGGTCATCTCTACATTCCTATCTTTGTCTCGGGAAGGAACCATGTACCCTTCTTAGGGGATTTCTCTTAGGTTTGTAAGCTAAGAGAAAGACCCACATAGCTGCAATGATCCACACCTCATAGGTTTGTAAGCTAGAGAATGTCTCACATAGTTTCATTCATCAACACTCCCTCTCAACTAGGGAGGCATTCTTCATCATGCAAAGTCTCATATGGATGTAATCTGAATTTTGTTTTTGGCTGGAGTCATTAATGATCCCTCTCAACTAGGAAGGCATTTTTCACCAGGTTATTTTGGTGCATATGTTTGTAATCTTCTCATGTGCAGGAAGGTACTGCATGTGTACGATTTTCCTTTGCATCATATCTCTGACATAAGGATATTTCATCTCATCGTGTTTCGATCCATCAGGAAACACTAGGTTCTCAAGGATCTTTACACACATCTCTTGGTTATCATCATAAGATTCATCTCATGGTCAAGCAAATATGTTAGAAGCTTGTGAACCCATATTGCTTTGCACACTCGATGTTATATGCTATGTCTTTTTTGTGCTCAAGGCCACAGAGTTTTGTTTCCTGCTTCACCAGGAAATCATGGAAAACTTCATGGTAGAACAATAATCGGATGTGTTCTTTTGGTCCACTGTACTTTCTGCCCAATCTCAATTGACATATCCTGCAAACTCAAGTTCACACTAGAGGCATATCACAGGCCATATCCAAATGTGCCTTGTGTATATCTCAATACATGTTTTGTTGTTGTCTAGTGAGTATGTCTTGTTTGACTCATGTAATAACTAAACACATTCACTACATGGCATGAATCAAGTCTTGTTTTAACCAAATACATTAGTGATCCAAAGTGGATCAGTCTCGTCTGAATCATTATCAATCTTCTCCTTTTAAATATATCACGATGGATTTTATATTTTTTCATACTTTAACTTCTTTAGTATCTTTACTGAATATTTTCCTTGACTCAGAAAAATCTCATTGGTCCTTTGGCATACTTCTTGTACCAAGAATTAGTGCATCATACTCATATTTCTTCATCTCGAATTCAGAAGTCAGGGATTACAACAACAAGGCTTTTTGAATAAGTCATCAAAATTAGGCTCTCATCACCAACATTGTAATAATATAAGTTTGGATCAACAACATTCTTGTTGAAATCTAAACTCATCAAGAATATATCTTTCTGATATAGTTTTCAACTCATGGATGGTAGTACAGATGGAAGTGTATCATGTTTAATAGATCAAGTGTCTTATCATAGACGACTCCCTCTATTTGTGAGAAACCTCTGGATATAAATCTTGTTTTGTATTTCTCGACACTTCCATTAGTTGCATGTTTGATCTTATAGATCCACTTGGAAGTTACCACATGCTTCCCTTATGGTCCCTAAATAATATATTATACATCATTTCTTTAAGATATATTGGTATTCTTATGTTATGGCATCTTTCCATACTTTTTCTCATGTTACTTCTCTAAGACAAGGAGGCTCAACATCAATAAGGTGGCTCATGACTGAAGGATAGATCGAAAATCTCTTTTGCTTTCTCGAGATGTGCCTTGAGAGGCTTGTATGTTTCTTTTCCTCTTGCAAAGTGAGCCTAGGTAGGAATTGTGTGCCCTACTGCAATATCTTTGAACATATCAACTGGAACAACTACATCAACTGGAGTAATTTTTGTCTCCCTCTGAATTGTTGAAGGGGGAGAAGGTATTTGTCTTACTGTCAATCTCCATCTGATATTTTCTAGATCTTTGAAAGGCTTTCTCTCTTACAGGGACAACATTTCTGCTTGTTCTTGTATGATGGACAAATTAAATATGGTTTGGAATCTCGTACCAGGGATAATGGTCCAAATATTTGAGGGCTCCCATACTAGGAATAATATCCTTCATTTATTTGAAAAAATGCAATCAACTATAAACTTATTGATCAATCGATTTACCTAGTTGTAGTCATGTCCTTTTAGAGGAAGTACTTCTCCTCTCTCTTCTCTTCACTCTTTTGAGGTGGATTTAGATCAATATCAATGGTGGAAGCATATTGTCTTCCGTTCTTCCTGGTTGGACAGTTCCTTGCAATGTGTCCATACTTGTCACATCTGAAGCACTGAATTTCTGAAACATCTCTTCTTTGATAACCTGAATTGGATGAAGACTTTTCACCTTTAAATGTTTTCCTGAAATTTCTTTTGAATTTTCCTCCCTTCTTTGTATGAAGTGAAAGAGCGTGATGTTCTTCTGAGGAATATTCCACTCTTGTATTTCTAAGTCTAATTTCTTCTTGAGTGCAATATGTCCATAGACGCTTAAAGGTTGGTAGAGATTCTCTTCCACTGATACTCTGAATGAACAACTCCCATGATTTTGGAAGATTCTGAAGAGTGGTTAAGACAAGTTATCCATCATACATGATTTCCCCAATGGTCTCTAGTTGTTCTTTAATCTCTAATAACTTCATAAAGAAGAGTGCAATTGTGTCATCCTTCGTCATCTTGGTACTTTGAAGTTGGATATTTAAGGTAAGAGATCTAAGAGTGTTTTCAATTTCAAACATTCCTTTTAACATTTTATACATATCATAGGTTGTCTTCAGATTGGAAATACGGGGCAAGAGGCGATCTCTTACTGAGTAGATGATTATTTTTCTTTCTTTGACATATTCTTCTTTTCTTATCTTCTTCTCTATATCTGTAGCTGTGTCTGGTAGAGTTTTAGTTGTTACATCCAAGAGGTCATATTCTTCAAGAGTGACTAGAAGCTTTGATTTCTAGGGGCTGAAGTTGCTTGCTCCATCAAGCCTATCTTCTACTAATGTTTTGTTCTTCATTTGATTGGTTTCTTCGAATACTTGTTGATTGGATTTTGAAAACCTAATGATTAGGTTGAATTAGAAACATTGGATTATTCTTGAATTATGAATTCCAATAATCAATTTTTTAGTATCGCAAATATGCTTGATGATTCAAGAAAACATTTCTTCAGAAACCCAGAATTAATATTCTGCAGGAATTTTCGGCACCCTTGGTCCAAAAATCAAAATTTCTTGGAATTTCGTTTTGAGAGCTTCTGGAGATGCGCTGGAAGAGGATATACTCTTATATGCCAAAATTATCCCCAACTTCCAAGTATTAAGGGCTGAATCACCACTGAAAAGGAGGTTGTATTAATTTTTCTGGAAACCCTAGAAGGGTTGTACAGTTCTGCAAAAGTGGAGTGAGACTTGGTGGATGCTTGTGCAATGGGTTCTTTCAATATCTATGCTCTAATTCCATGTTGATTTTTAAATGTATTATGTTAAGCATGAATTTTATTCCATTTTATCATTTAACCATAACCATAAATGTTGCAACAACCAAGATCACAAGAATAAGCACCATGCACAAGAACACAAAAAGTATCATGGGAAACCCTTCTCAACAAGGGAAGAAAACCTAGCCAAATACTTTGCTATATTTTTCAAGAGAAATACCTTCACCACCAAGAAATACCTAGCACACAAGAGGGTGCTCAAACCCTAGAACTCTAGCACCCAAGAGAGGTCTGCACCTTTTCCAAAAGAAGTGTACTTGCTGAAATTTTCAAACTCAAAAGAAAGATATGATTCCACAATGGGGAATCTTCCTTTACTTATATTAGACTTGTCCTATCAACATAAGTGTCTATTGGCTCAACAAGGTCGACCTCTTCTAAGTCTTATTATAATTATAATTATAATTATAATTAATATTAGCCAGATTAATTATCTTTTACATTTATTATTACTCATATTAAGGTGGGGTTGACTTGTACCCTTTACATAATAATCAGGGTTACAGGTAGGTCTGACTCTTGAACAGTGTATAGCAAAGCATCTAATACACCCACTAGTGTTCATCCACTAGGGGCACATCCATAGGGATGTCATATCTCTGGTTCATTGCATTACACAAAAGAACCATATCTTCACATGCTCACATGTGCTCGTCCACAGGCACGTCCACTCTACAGATCTTCTTTCCCACTGGCTCACATAGGAGAATCATCTGGAGCCTTCTTTTCAACTCTATTGATCAGAGGAGGCTAATACATCATCTTCATTTTTGTTCACATGAAGATGCACCCAACACTTTGGGATTTCACACGTTCACCTTGTGCTCAGCTACAGGCACGTCTAACTCAACAGATCACCTTTCCCACTCGATAATAATCTGGAGTTCTTCTCAACTCTCTGAATGAAGGAGTTCATCTCTACGTTCCTAGCTCTATCTTAGGCAAGAACCACATACCCTTCTTAGGGGATTTCTCTCAGGTTTGTAAGCTAAGAGAAAGACTCGCATAGCTGCAATGATCCACACCCCATAGGTTTGTAATCTATAGAATGTCTCACATAGTTGCATTCATCAATAATCATGAGGAGGAGAAGATGGCTCCACTAGTGGTGAGGTAGGTGGCACCACAAAGTACCATCTTAGAAGGAGCCATAGTTTAGAAGGAGTCAACCCTCATGATCTATTTGGGAGGAGAAACCTGTCAGTACAGTTCATATGAGATCATACTTTAGAGGAAGTCAACAGATGCAGAGGGAGAAAATGGCTCCAAGATTATATAGACTCAGAGGGAGCATGTAGAATTAGAGTGATCTTGATCTTAGAGAGAGTCAGTTGACTCATAGGGAGTGGACCATGAGACGTTCTTTGCTCCAATCACCCAATACACTTCCACCAGGACCATTACTTGCTAGAAAGAAGTAATGATGGACTCTACTCCAGAATAACACATCCCAGAAGATCAGAATGAGACAGTAGATCCAGAGATACCTGTAGATACACCCAAATAAATTACAGTTACCATGAAGAGACCAGCATGGCTTTAGAACATTTTGCAGGAATTTGAAGGACATGCAGCCCCCAAAGGATCTTTTAGAGAGAGAAAGAGACCACACAAGTCTTCCAACTATCTGGCATTGATGAGTTAAATCATTGATTCAGAACCTTCCACTTTTTAGGAAGCTGCTAAGAAACAAGTGTGGAAGGATGCCATGATGGAATAATACTAGTCCATCATGAAGAATGATGTGTGGGAAGTGGTTCCGAGACCAGGAGGGATGTCAGTAGTGACTTCCAAGTGGATCTACAAGATCAAGCATGCTACAAATGGCAACATAGATAAGTACAAAACAAGATTTGTGGCTAGAGGGTTCTCCCAGGAAAAGGGAGAAGATTATGATGAGACATTTTCCCCGATAGAAAAGTACACTTCCATCAGATCAATCATTTCTATTCCTTTCATGATGGAATGGAAATTACACCAGATAGATGTCAAGATTGCTTTCTTGAATGGTGTAATTGAAGAATAAGTGTACATAGAGAAAACACAAGGTTTTGTATTCCATGGGAAGGATTCCCATATTTTCAAATTAAGAATCTTTGTATGTACTTAAGCAGGCACTCAGGGCATGGTATTCCAGAATATACAGTTACCTGATGAGATTTGGGTTTACCAAGAGTGATGCAGATCCCAACCTTTACTACAAGGTTGAAGATGGTTTCCCATTGACTTTGGTCCTATATGTGGATGAAATGTTTCTTACAAGGGATGAGAAGCTCATAGTTTGGTGCAATAGGGAGCTCACTTTATAGTTTGAAATGAAGGATCTAGGTTTGATGCACTATTTCTTGGGATTGGAGGTGTGGAAGAGGCCAAATGAAAATTTTCTTATCCGAGGGAAATATACCATTGATATCCTGTAGAGATTTGGGATGATGGACTACAAGTCCATGGACACACCTATGGTTACAAATTTGAAGCTCTTGAATGAATCATATTCATATTTGGTGGATCCCATGATGTACAGATAATTGATCGGATCCTTGATGTATCTAGTTACTATCAGGTTGGGCATATTTTTGTGGTGAACACTTTTAGTTAGTACATGGTTGATTCTAGACATGTACATTAGATAGGAGAAAAACATGTTTTGAGGTACCCGCATGGTATAATTGGATATGGACTTAGATATGTCTCATATGGAGAAGTGAAGTTGCAGGTTTATATAGACTCTGACTGGGCAAGGAGTGCAGTGGATTAGAAAATCACATCATGATGTTGCTTCAGTTTGGGATCATGTATGATCTCATGGTTGAGAAAAAAAAATGTCAATGGCACTCAGTACAACAGAGGAAGAGTATATTGCATCCAATGTTGCAAGTTGTGAAGTACCGTGGCTTCGTAAGTTGCTTGCAGGGTTATTTGATCTAGAGTTGGAGCCAACTTTGATACATTGTGATAATCAAAGTTGTGTAAAGCTTTCTGAGAATCCTGTCTTTCATGACAAGTTGAAGCATATAGAGATCAAATACCATTACATTTGAGACATGGTGCAGAGAGGATTTGTGGTGCTCCAGTACATATCCACAAATGAGCAGATAATAGACATTCTCAACAAGCCTATGTCTAGAGTGAAGTATGAGTACTTTAGAGACAAGCTTGGTGTGATGCAGAATGTCCATCCTCATTGAGAGGGAGGTGTGATGTTTCTCCTCCAGCAGGCTTCCCCTTTGGCCAAGGGTTTCCCATATCAGTCATGTGAGGTGACTGAGGGAGTAATGTACAACCTGGTACAAGTATTCCCTATGCCATGTGAGGTGGCTAAGCATGGATAATATTTGTAGCATGGTCTTGGACCATGTCGTAGTCTTGGGGCTATGATCGTAGTATTTCCTATGCCATGTGAGGTGGCTAGGTGCAAATAAGACTAGGAGAGGAGAAACATCATATCTTGGTGCAAGTCTTTCCTACACCATATGAGGTGGCTAGGTGTGAATACGACTTGTAGCATGGTCTTGAACCATGGCATAGTCTTGCCTAATCCATGAGAGGTGGCTAGGTGTGAATGGGTCTATGGTGGTAGTCTTTCCTAAGCCATGAGAGGTGGTTAGGTGTGAATAAGACTATTGGTAGAGGAGAAACATCACAACATAGTTGTGAGGACTATGGCAATAGTCATGCACTATTGGGAAACATGGTAGTATTTGTATGCTACTAGTTGATTGCTACATATTCATGGAGACTATGGAAGTAGTTTTGTACTATTGGACTACATGGTAGTAGATGTGTGCTACTAGTTGATTGAAACATAGTCATAGATATTATGGCAGATGTTTTGAGCTATTGATGGCATGGTGCTATCCTTGGGGATACTAGATGATTGCAGTATAGTCATTGGACTATAGTGGTAGTCATTGAACTACTAGAAGAAAACATCTTGGTAGAATACCTCCCTAGATAAGAGGGAGTGTTGATGTTTTGGTAGTTGCAGGAGGTATTCCCTCCTAGACAACTTTTCTTAGAGAATAATAATATTCCAGAAGTCAAAGGAAGACCATTGAATGGTTGAAGAACACCCTGAAAGAGGAGTCGGCCCACATGAAAATAATAAAGTGGAAATATAATTTCTAGGAAGAGAAGTCGGCCCAAAGAAATAATAAAGTAAATATGTAGAACCAGAATAAGAAGTCGGCCCTAGACAGACGTTGTAACACCCTATTTCCCCTAGTCTGTAAAAATAACTATATTGGCCAAGTACTATGGAAAACTCAAAGATGTGAATGTTTGATTTGACAAACCTTTGCATAAAAGGTCGATGAATGTAAATTATGTTATGAATATGTGTTGCATGACTATTGGGAGGGGGATGTGCTAAAATAGATCACGATGGCTAATGAGAGGTGGTGGAAGGGACCTGGAATGGTTGCGTTAACTTCCACCAAGCCAGTATCGTATTGGTTTTTACTTTCTCAAAGACCAAAGCAACTCTCTGACCCTGGAATGGATTTCCCATCAGATTGGTAGGTGGGGAGGCTCCTCAAGAGTTAATGAGGGGATGGGGGTGAACCACCCATCCGTAAAATCTCTCAGACCTAACCACATATGGGGAAATTCTCGCCACACGCAATCTTGCAGAGAAAAAGGCAAGAGAGGAAGTATGGTAAAGGGTAGAGAGAGAGCGCATGCGACACGGATCACAGAAGAGAACTGGAGAAACTCTGGAAACATAGGGAGTTCTGAACATAGGAGAAGGAGAGTAACCTTCGTCGTGGATTATTTTTTTTTATTAGGAGAAGGAGAGTAACCTTCATCCTTGACTTATGTTGAGTTGGAAGGAGGAGACTGAATCTCAAAGCATCGTGGTCTAGCTCAGGGGTGGCTAGTGGTAAATCTGTTTGGAGTCATTGAGCCTATGGTTGGGTGGAAACAAGAACCCCTCTTAGCAGTTGCATCACGCCTGGTGGATCTGATGAGTGTTTTATGCCTTGTATTTTGAATTGAATATCATGAATACATGCTCATGTTTATATTCCCATAATGATTTCTGTGTGGAATGATTGCCTGGTGTTTTAGACTGGAAATAATGGATGCATGTGTATACTTACATGCCATAGTTGGTTTCTATACAAATGATTAAGTTTGGGGCATGATCTTGCTCCACTGAGAATCGTCTTGTTTGCTTGATTCTCGTAATACTCTGGGAAGGATCCTTGAGAGTACTCTTCCCTGAGAATTACCCCATAAACCTTGTAACCGTACCCAACCTTTACCCAAAGACTCGACTAAGATCAGGGAAAATTGCCCAAGAATTGTCTGAAGGTTCATGTGATCCGGGTCTGGAAACCTTATGCAAGAAAGAGTAGCTCTCTAAGGTCTCAGAGTCCTAGGAGTTTGAAGCTCCGAGAGGTTGAATTTTGTGATTCAAGCTCAGAAAGGATAGCGAGTCCAATTATCGAAAGAGAATACCCCATTGTTTGGTAGATGAACGGTCGAAATCCTTTCAGAAATACCCCATATAGGTCAAGATCGATGGATCTAGAGGAGAAGCGCAAGTGTTAACACCTCGACCCTTTCAACTTTCGCAAGTAGAGATGGGATCTAGGACCGTAGATCCAAGGATCTGACGGAGCTCTATTGATCGTAAATCTTAACCTTTGCATAGGCAGGAGAGTGGACTCGACAACGTCCTGAAAGTCCCGAAGTATTCAGAACCATCCATCGGCACAGGATGTGTGGCAGTCGGGTAGCATTTCCCTAACTCACAACTTGGAGTGGTCAAGGGTAGGACTGCACGAACTCATGATTCACGAAATCACGATGTGATCGTGATCGTTGGATCCAAGCCACAGGAGAACCGTTGGATCAGAACCTCCGCGTGGTATCGCATATCGGGGGTTCAAAGTTTGAAATAACTTCCTTTCGACTACAGAAGTTGTGAAGTGTCAAGCATCAAGGGCTCGTGTGAACACATGGCACATCCGTTAGGTGGGGACCACGTGGTTGATAGGTGGCGTAACAACAAGTGCCCAGAGAAAGGTGGAAGCGGGTGACAGGTGGTAGACACATGTCTCCTGGGAAAGAGTCAACCCATTGTTAACTTATCATGTTTCGGGGACTCACAAAGGAGGAGCACAAGGGCTCAACACTCGAATTCAAGAAGTCGTGAGATGCGAGTAGTGCTAGTGTTTAGCTTAGCCTAGGGTTACATGTAGTAGGTGCTAGCGAGGAGGGAGCCATACACGTATCACATCTTGGGTATCAGCGTTTGGAGAAAGAGGAGTTGAGAGCCTTGACTCTCCAACTCACGAGTTGCGAAAGGTGCTAAGGCCAGGTTGTGGTCGCTTGGAGGAGGATAAGCGAAGGGATGGTCTACACTAGGCCCCGTAGAAATTCAGGGACTTTGTCCCTCGAAGAAAAGACAAAAAAAAATTTAGTCGTCGTAGTGGGTGTGTGACAAATTGGTATCAGAGCATGGTTACAAAACTTGGCCTACTTGGGCTCATGAACGAGTTGCGCAGAAAATCCATTTGAAGTACTCTTAAAAAGGAGTAACCCTCTATCTTAACCCTCTTTTATCAAAAGTCGAAGTTAAGAATGAAAATTCCTATTGTGTATATGCATTTGAAAAATATGAATTATGCATTGGTTATGAATGAATATAAATATTGACTAAAAACAAGTGTTTTTCCTGCACACAAGCAGATGAAAAACTGCGGGGAACTGCAGACGCATAGAATGGAAACGCACCACAAAGTGGGGGATGTCTCCCACAATAGAGACAAAGAGTTTGACAAAAGGAGAGTGGTAGAGACCCCTCCAGATCTAGCTGAGACTGTGAGAAGCCTCATGGTCAAAATATAGAGTTGCAAGGCCGACAATGAGAGGTAGATAAAAGAGAAAGAGAAGCAAACGAAAATTAATGCAGTCTTGCTACAGAGTTTATCCGACATACAAAGACAATTGCAGCATGGACCTGACACCAGTCATATGGACCAATGACAGACAAAGAAAAGTCGAAGTCCACCTAAGATATGAAAATATGGTCTTTTAAGTGGCCACACTGAGAAGAGCACCGCGAAAAAGGTCCACCCTAGAGATAAGGGACAAGCGTTGGATGATTCCTCTGGAAAGGAAACTGGTGACTTGGAGGGATATTCTAGTAGTAAAACTAGTTCTTATTCCTAAAGAAAACGAAAGAAGCAAAAGCATTCCAAAATTCATAACCTCGAAGAATTCAAGAAGGCCAAACTACCCTATTTTGACGGTGAAATAAAGAAGGGGGAGGAAGCGGAGGCCTGGCTGCTTGGACTAAAGAAGTATTTCAGAGTCCATGACTTCTCAGAAAACTTGAAGGCCCGAGTAACCACTTTCAACTTGAATGGAAAGGCTTCCATTTGGTGGGAAGACCTTAAGAATGTAAAATGGATTCACAAAGAGGACCTATCTTGGGAATGGTTTGAGAAATACTTCAGGAAGAAGTATCTGTCGGAAAAGTGTTTCGACAAAAAGACTAAAGAATTCTATGAACTCAAGATAGGGCAACTCACCATAGAGGAATATGTCAGCAGATTCCTCGAGTTGTTGAGGTATGTACCCTATATAAAAGAAGAAAAGGAAAAGGTGCAACGATTCATCAGTGGACTACCAAAGGACTATCAGAACAAGATTGAGTTTGACAAGCCAAAGACCCTAGAAGACACTATCCGAAAGGCAAGATATTGTTATGAATAGCTTGGGCATCAGAGAGAACCTTGCGAAGGCTGGAAGCAGAAGAATAGTTCAAGATTCTAGAAAAAGGGGTTTAAATCCCCAAGATTTAAAAACTATAAAAAGGACTCAAGGATGAGCTTCCCAACCCAAATTTTACATCAGCAGAATTTTCCCTCCCATAGTGGAAATAAACCTTTTGGATCTACCCCAGGAAAGATTGATAACCCAAAGAGAGAACCCTTGAAATGTTGGGGTTGTGGAGAATAACGTCTACTGAGGGACTGTCTGCACTGACAATAGAACAGTCGGAGAATTTACAACGTTCAAGAAGCTACCACCGTTAATGATGTGGTTAGGAGTGTGCTACAAATTTATGCATCCTTGGATAATAAACAAGTTGACCACCAAGCTTCAGTGGTGGAGATGGAAGGTATGATCACCAGCCATCTAGTGTCTATTCTAATTGACCCTGGTTCAAATTTGAGTTATATAGCTCCTAAGTTTGTTGATAAGTGTAAATTACAGCCACATAAACATGCCAAGCCATGGTTGGTACAGTTAGCCACTGGCACCAAAAGAAAGGTAGCGGAGGTCATACCAGCTTGCCAATTCACTATGGGTAAATTCCCCACCCAAGAAACCCTTAACATACTACCCCTAGGATCATATGACCTATTGATTGGTATGGACTGGCTAGCCACATATAAAGCTAGACTGGACTATTACCATAAAACCTTAGAATGTGTAAGTGAAGAAAGATTTCAATCCCTAAAACATCTACTGACCCACGCACCCGTGTTGAAGATCGTCGATCCCGAAGCTAATTTCCTCGTGTGCATAGATACCTGCAAGGAAGGGTTCAGAGGAGTCCTTACGCAAGGACGAAGTGTAGTCTACTATGAATCCTGAAAATTGAATGAGAGCAAAGTCAACTATGTGATCCATGATATAGAATTGGCTGCCATAGTGCACACCTTAAAAATGTGGAGGCATTACCTCTTGGGCAGAAAATTTGTACTTATGACAGACCACTATGGATTGCGATATATGTTCAACCAACCAAAGCTCAATGCCAGACAAGCTAGGTGGATGGCCTTCCTTAGAAAGTTGGATTTTGAAATCAAACATATTAAAGGAAAGGAAAATAAGGTGGTCGATGCCCTTAGCAGAAGTATGAAAACAATTCACCTGACAGCAGTGAGCACGTGTGAGACGAATGTCAAGGAAAGACTCAGGAATGCACAAGAAACATACACATTCTTCCAGACCGTGACCTCGTACCTGGAGCAATAACCCACAGGGATAAAGTATGAAGGCTACCAGATGATAGATGGAGGTTTTCTAACTTACAAAAACAGATTGTATATTCCAGATTGTGATGACTTGACGAGGTTCATAATGGATGAACTACATAAAATACCATATACTAGTCATCCAGGATACCAGAAGATGATCACAGCCACCAGGAAATAATTCTATTGGCCTGGATTGAAGAAACACATAGCTGAGTACTTATCCAAATGCATAGAATGCCAACAGGTTAAAGCAGAACACCGACACCCAACATGATTATTACAACCTCTTCCAATCCTAGAATGGAAATGGGAAACCATCTCCATGGATTTCATCATCATATTACCAACCTCGACCAAACATAATGATGCCATCATGGTAGTGGTGGATAAATTGAGCAAGTCCGATCATTTTATCCCCATCAAGTTGACTTGCAAGGCAATAGACATCGCCAACGTATTCATGAAGGAGATATTAAGACTACATGGTATGCCTAAAGAGATCGTGTCTGACAGAGACACGAAATTTACTTCCAACTTTTGGAAATCCTTGATGGTTGGTCTGGAGACCAAATTATTGTTTAGCATAGCCTATCATCCTCAAACCGATGGATAGATGGAAAGAGTGAACCAAATATTAGAAGACATGCTAAGGATGCATGTAATGCATCAACCCAAAAAGTGGGAATATTACCTGCCACTAGTGGAATTCACCTACAACAACGGCTACCAAGAATCCCTGAAGACGAGTCCTTTCGAAGTACTCTATGGTAGGTTGTGAAACACTCCAGTCAGTTGGAGTAATCCTATAAATAGAATTACTATTGGACCTAACATGTTGAAAGAAATGGAACAACAAGTGATTCAGATAAAACAAAATCTAAAGGTCGCTCAGAATAGACAGAAAAGTTACACCGACCGAAAGAGAACTCCAAGAGAATTCCAGACGGGAGACCATATATATCTCAAAGTTAGGCCCAGGAAGAGTTCCCTGAGGATGGGAGCTTGTGCCAAGTTGGCACCTTGGTATTGTGTACCCTTTGAAGTTCTAGATAGAGTGGGACCTGTAGCCTATAGGCTAGCACTTCCTCCCATAGTAAAAGCACATAATGTTTTCCATGTTTCATTATTGAAGAAATATGTACATGATTATAATCATATAATTGACTGGTTTGTGATCCAGGTGGAACTGGAGGGAAAAATCCTGCCAGAACCTAAATGCATACTGGACAGAAAGGAAACCCCACTCAAAAATCGAACCATTGCACATGTCAAGGTGCAGTGGAAACATTTTGGCCCAGATGAGGCTACGTGGGAAATAGAAGATGCCATGAAACAGGCATATCCGATTTTGTTTACTTCTATACATACACATCATATTGATAGATAGAACATCGAGGACAATGTTCCTTTAAGGGGGAGGGAATTGTAACACCTCGTTTCCCCCAGTTTGTAAAAATAACTATATTGGCCAAGAACTATGGAAAACTCAAAGATGTGAATGTTTGATTTGACATACCTTTGTATAAAAGGTCGATGAATGTAAATTATGTTATGAATATGTGTTGCATGATTGTTGGGAGGAGGATGTGCTAAAAGAGACCATGATGGATAATGAGAGGTGGTGGAAGGGACCTGGAATGGTTGCGTTAACTTCCACCGAGCCAGTACCGTACTAGTTTTTACTTGCTCAAATACCAAAGCAACTCTCTAACCCTGTAATGGATTTCCCATCAGATTGGTAGCTGGGGAGGCTCCTCAAGAGTTAATGAGGGGATGGGGGTGAACCGCCCATCTGTAAAATATCTCAAACCTGACCATGGACGGGGAAATTCGCGCCACACACAATATTGCAGAGAAAAAGGAAAGAGAGGAAGTGTGGTAAAGGGTAGAGAGAGAGAGCACGTGATAGGGATCGCGGAAGAGAACTGGAGAAACTTTGGAAACACAGGGAGTTCTGAACATAGGAGAAGGAGATTAACCTTCGTCCTAGATTAGTTTTTTGTATTAGGAGAAGGAGAGTAACCTTCGTCCTTGACTTCCGTTGAGCTGGAAGTAGGAGACTGAATCTCAAAGCATCGTAGTCTAGCTCGAGGGTGGCTAGTGGTAAATCCATTTGGATTCACTGAGCCTATGGTTGGGTGGAAATGAGAACCCCTCTCAGTAGTTGCATCACGACTGGTGGATCCGATAAGTGTTTTATGCCTTGTATTTTGAATTGAATAACATGAATACATGCTCATTTTTATATGCCCATAATGATTTGTGTGTGGAATGATTGCCTGGTGTTTTAGATTGGAAATAATGGATGCATGTGTATACTTACATGCCATAGTTGGTTTTTGTACAAATGATTAAGTCTAGGGCATGAGCTCGCCCCACCGAGAATCATCTTTTTTTCTTGATTCTCGTAATACTCTGGGAAGGCTCCTCGAGAGTACTCTTCCCCGGGAATTACTTCATAAAACTTGGAACCGTACCGAACCTTTACCAAGAGACTCGACTAAGATCAGGGACAATTTCCCAAGAGCCGTCTGAAGGTTCATGCGATCCAGGTCTGGAAACCTTATGCAAGAAAGAGTATCTCTCTAAGGTCTCAGAGTCGTGGGAGTTTGAATCTCCGAGAGGTTGAATTTCATGATTCAAGCTCAGAAAGGATAGCGAGTCCAATTATCGAAAGAGAATACCCCATTGTTTGGTAGACGAACGGTCAGAATCCTTTTGAAAATACCCCAGATTAGTCAAGATTGATGGATCTAGAGGAGAAGCGCAGGCGTTAACACCTCGACCCTTTCAGCCTTCGCAAGTAGAGATGGGATCCAGGACCATAGATCCAAGGATCTAACAGAGCTCTATTGACCGTTGAGATTAACATTTGCATAGGCAGGAGAGTGGACTCGACAACGTCCTGAAAGTCCCAAAGTATTCGAAACCATCCATCAGCACAGGATGCATGGCAGTCGGGTAGAATTTCACTGAATCGCGACTTGGAGTGGTCAAGGGTAGGACTGCATGAACTCATGATTCGTGAAATTGCGGCGTGATCGTGGTCATTGGATCCAAGCCACGGGAGAACCGTTGGATCAGAACCTCCACATGGTATCGTGTATCGGGGGTTCAAAGGTTGAAAGAACTTCCTTTCGACTATAGAAGTCACGAAGTGTTGAGCATTGAGGGCTCGTATGAACACGTGGCACATCCGTTAGGTGGGGACCATGTGGTTGACAGGTGGCGTAACAACAAGTGCCCAGAGAAAGGTGGAAGCGGGTGACAGGTGGTGGACACATGTCGCCTAGGAAAGAGTCAACCCATTGTTGACCTATCGTGTTTCAGGGACTCGCAAAGGAGGAGTATGAGAGCTCAACACTCCAACTCGCGAAGTCGTGAGATGTGAGTAGTGCTAGTGTTTAGCCTAGCCTACAGTTACATGTAGCAGGCGCTAGCGAGGAGGGAGCCATACCCGTATCGCATCTTGGGTATCGGTGTTTGGAGAAAGAGGATTCGAGAGCCTTAACTCTCCAACTCGCGAGTTGTGAAAGGCACTTGCGCTAACGCTAGGTTGTGGTCGCTTGGAGGAGGATAAGGGAAGGGATGGTCTGCGCTAGGCCCCGTAGAAATTCAGGTATTTTGTCCCTTGAAGAAAAGACAAAAAAAAATTTAGTCACGCAGCGGGTGTGTGACAGGTGCCCATATTAGTATAAATATAGGGCTATATCATTTCATTTTTACAGTCAGACAATTCTCCTTTTGCAATGAGCACTAGGCATCTAGCAACTGCAGTTGTGGCAGTTTCGCTATTTTTGCGTTTTGGTTCTCTTGGAGAGTGCAACCCACTTGGGGAAGGATATTCTTGGTGGCTCTTGGTGATCTCTCTTGTGCGTTACCTCTATAAAAGTTGTGCTAATGTTGTGTAGTTATTTCCAGTTTCTTCGTTCCAGTTGCAGTTAAGTTGCAGTTCCTAGTTCCCAGTTGTGCCAGTTATGTGGTGCTCTATCTTGCTCTACTGATGTGCCTATCTTGTGCTAGTTCTGTGGTGCTCCTCAATTTTCTACCCTCTCTAGGGTTTGATAAGAAGAAGAGATAAGTATTTGTTATCATGGTTTCTTCATTGTTGGTTTTCTCTTGTGAATAGATCTTGTTCACGATTGTATTGGAATATTAGAAAGATTCTCTCTAAGAAAAGTTGGTTGGTTTTTTCCCTGAGTTTGGAGTTTTCCCAAGATAAATCTTTGTGTATTCTTGTGCTTTTTTATCTGTTGCTTATATATTTCAGTATATCGTTATTGAATGTTAAAAGAAGATAAAAATGCTATGGTAAATCTAATGTTAACAAAACTAATGAAAATCTAACAACACCAAGATGCCAAAGGAGTTTTGGACTTGCTAAAACTAGGTTTTTTTTTTGGTTTAAAAGACGAGCATCATTATTTTGTTCAATTTAAGAATAGGCTTAGATTTTAAGAGAGAAAACTAGTCTTATTTCGATTTAAAGTAGATTTAAATATTTTTTTTCTGGGTTAAATTGGTGGTACGAACATTTATTTGCTAGGTTCCAAGAAGATTCTTTTTGGATCAACTAATTTTTTCCAGCAGTATCACTGTACATACATATTGTATAACTGTACGGAATTTGTACCACA
>ML786194.1:365224-395546 GCA_009831015.1 Picea engelmannii | reverse complement strand
TATGATTTAAAAAAATAAAATTAAAAGATTAATTAGTGCATTTATCTTTTGGTTTAAAAAAAAAAAAAAAAAAGGAATAAATAATAGAAATAGGGAAACATGTAATAAAGGAAAGTAGGGGACATAGGGTAAAAAGAAAAAAGGAATCAGCAATTAAGGACTTACTAAAATGAACTAAATTTTAGCAACTTCATTTTAGGGAAAGTTATTAAAAGCATGTAAGGGAATCTAGGAACACCTAGGAGTAATTTTAGGAGCGACTCTAGGTGGGTGAGGGAAATGAATCTTTTAATTTTTTTAAAGAAAATAATTTTGGAGAAACGTGGGGGATGAGTGACACTTGGACGACAGATAATTTTTAGAGGATTGTTATTAAAACTGAAATTAATAGTGATTTAGGGAAAGTAGGTGGGTCTCAAATTTCTATAAAATAAGGGGAAGATGAGGAAGAAGGGATGAACAGTTAGCGTAACGTTATGCTGTCAGATTGTGGCTTGACTGATTTTTGGTGAGGAGTTGGGTTTTTCTCAGCCCGGATTGAGTGGTATCTCAGCCTTGCGAGGCAATCTGAGAAGCTAGACTTATCTTTTGGATTTGTGTGGCCCCTTTGTAGCTTGAGGGGATAAGGGGGAAGTAGAGTACCCCTAGCGATTGGCTGGGAGGTACCGGTGTAGTCTCTATGGTCGGCGAGCGGGAGCGGTACGGAGCGCGGGATGCGGCACGGAGTGCGGGACGTCATCCGAAGCGGGCACAAGGCAACGGTATGCTCATGTGTTTAGTAGGGTAGACTGCCTAGTTATTTACTTCGGCGATTATGATGTATTAGTGTAAAGATGTTGCTTCAGCTGTTGTAATTCGTCCTTGTATGCTACAGTGATATTGTTTCTGGAAAACTTTTTTCGGATAAGATGTTTTAAAATGTTGGTCGTGGCGATCTCATTGCTGGCTATTTTATGGAATTAAAACTTGTAATGGCATTCGCTCTGGCACTTTCGTTGGGAATTTTTTATTATTATTATTTCTAAGATCAGTTGATCTGGGGTTGATCTAGTGTTGAAGGAATCTTTTCATGGTGTATAAATTCGTTGGGCGTATTCCTTATTTACTTGGGCATTTCGTTTGTAGGCCTTTCATTTTATTAACTTGCCATGGGCGTTTTCCTTATGACTGTCATTTATAAAAAGTTATATGCAGTGGGCAATTTTTACAGCGAGTTTTCTCTTTTTATATATTGGGTGTTTTTATATATAGTGGGCAATTTTTTTCAGCGGGTTTTCTCTTCTATATATTGGGCGTTTTTAAATACAGTGGGCAAATTTTTACAGCGGGTTTTCTCTTTTATATATTGGGCGTTTTTATATATACAGTGGGAAATTTTTACAGCGGGTTTCCTCTTTTATATATTGGGCGTTTTTATATACAGTGGGCAGTCTTTACAGTGGGTTTTCTCTTTTAATATATTGGGCGTTTTTATATGCAGTGGGAAATTTTTACAACGGGTTTTCTCTTTTTATATATTGGGCGTTTTTATATACAGTGGGCAATTTTTTTCAGCGGGATTTCTCTTCTATATATTGGGCGTTTTTAAATACAGTGGGAAAATTTCTACAGTGGGTTTTCTTTTATATATTGTGGGTGTTTCCCATTAGAGGCCTGCATTTTATTTTATTGTTGGGCGTCTCCATTGTGACTTGGACATTTTATTGATAGGGATACTTCTTTATTTTCACAAGAAAGAAGAGATAGAATTCATAGAAACAATATGAAGTTTAGAAAACTAATATATATAACGTCCTGCCCATATGATGGGCATATAATTTGATTGTCCTCCTGTTACAGTACTCATATATTAACATCCTGAACATATGATCTGGCTGTAACATGCTGCTTGTTGCCTGCTCTTGGTGTGTAGATAAGTCCACCTGTTACTGAAATCATATGTTGACTTCTTGAACATTGATCTGCTCAAGACATGAGGAACAATAACTGGAAGAAGATTAGAGAAAAATAAAACTACTTGTTTTTGAATATATAAACTACGAGTTGTTGTCTAAATCTTTTATGAGCTAATTCATATCTGATAAAAAGGGTCAATATACAACCAAAGTCAATCCAAATCTAGAATATTTTGACAATTCCCCTCAACTGTTTTAGACCTGACAAACCAAATGAAGTGATCAACATATCCCCTGTAGGTTGCAAAGAGGTTACCTTACCCAGCAAGCATTCCTACATAAATGTTTTTTTTTTATATATCATAATTTTCTCCCATTATTCAGACAATGAGAATAACCAATGAACAGTACCATAAGGACAGATCGTTATGCATTATGCCTTGGAGATTTGTTTAAAGAAAAAAAAAATCATTAAAAAGAATGATTGTACGTTGATATGCACTTTGGATACCACCATATTTATTCCTGTATGTTTGTTGTCCTACCCAAACGCGTTCATGTTTTCATCAACTTCTAGTGTTTGACATTTGTAATGATGATGCTTTTACAATATGAAAAAGGGAAGGGATTATGGCTATTTCTTTACAAGGTTATTATAGTATGAAAGAGAAAAATTTAAAAATAAAAATAAAAGAAATGGTTAGTTCATTGCAGGGCTTTTTCAATTATTTTCTTTACCTCATGTAAGGGTAAGGTCTTGAAGCTAAGTACATTAATTTATTACGATCTGTTGAGGGGAGGGTGAAATCAATTCGATGTACTTAATTTTAAGGTTAGGGCTGGTAACTTGCCCACTAATGGATGTCCATTTAGTAGATTGTACCTTGAGATTTTATGCGCATTAGAATTTCCTGGCAAGGCTCGCAATGGAGGTTGGAATAAGTGGTGCTAACCTCCTTACCAACTTTATTAATGGTCACCATCTTGATATGCAAATGTTATTCCTACAACTTTGTAATTCAACATGAAATTGTGCTACCCTATTAGGGCATTGATTTGTAGTGGGTTGTTGGGAAACACATAGAATATAAGGTGATTGTTATTTTTGTGGAGTTAATGGGATATAATTGTAACATGTTTATTATGTCATGGCAACGTCATTAATATTTTAGTGTTAGATATCATAGGAAAAATAATGAAATTGTGGTCTTATGATAATGCTATTGAATCTTTAGTTATTGATGATTTATAAAATATGAGGTTCCTTGAACTAAGCACCATAGAGTATTATGAATTAGTAAATGAGGTTTGGTTCATTTAATAATGCTAGCGCTATGGTGATGTCATTGTAGTTATCATGAATTTAGTTAGTGAATTGCGAAGTCTTTATATTATAATGTAATGATGCTAGTTTTTATGAAGATGTCATGGCAGTTTATTTATTGATACTAACATATGAGATGAGTTGTGGATGATATCCTATTGCTAGGTAAGTGTGGTAAATGTAATGAAATTATTCATTCATGGTATGTTATTGTAGTAATTATGGTTAGTGATAAACATATATCATGAACTGTCCTCGAAATTAAGTACGAGGAGTCACCCTGGCTCAGTAGATGGGGATGGAATTTAGTTGATTTTACATATTTAAGAATGGGTTGGTAAATCGTCGTCTAATAGAAGTCAAATGGGGTAAGTGGTTTGTAATTGAAGTCACTGAGTCCTTCTAGTGGTTGTTCGTTGTCGGTGTCCTTCTAACTTGAGTCTTCCATTGAGGTCGTGGTTTCCCTTGATATTGTAGTACTTGGTTCTCTTGCATTGTGTGGTTGCTTGTGTCGGGCGGGATATAGACACCTCCTTGTAGCCTTAGTATTTATGTCTGTGTGGGTGATCTTTCTGTGTAAAGAATCCAGTGCCATATCAAGAGTCTCGGGCCCTTTAAAGGTAGGGTTTCCACTCTTGCGACACACCTGACAGAGATTACTAGTTTCTGCCTGAGCATTCGGCCAGGAGCCTATCTGACCTTCTCTCTCTCCGGAGCAGAGGACTAAGATTAAACGCCCTGCTTTCTTGTGCAGAAATAGTAAAATCTACTACCATGGATTCTTCCCTCTGTGTTTGTATTGTGCATAACCCAGTATGTCATTAAATGTTTGCATTGTGCGCCTTATGTCTTGGGTCGTTTATTGTTGCAGTTACCTGTAGTGTACCTTATGTCTTGGGTCATTCATTGCTCGCAACTACTTGTTGTGTGTCTTGTCTTCTTGCGGTGATCATCATGGTTGTGTCTTGTTAGTCATCGGGTGGTGACGTAGAGTCAAGTGTGTATGTTTCCTTTCTACACGCGCGCACACACATTTAAAACAAAAAAAAAAAATTGCACCTGTTATCAGAGTTGTTGTCATAACAAGGAGGTTTATTACAGATACTATGATCTGATCATAGGTATGGATTGGTTAGAATCTCGTGAGGCAATGTTAGGTTGTAAGATTTATAATATTTATTTTATAGACAAAGTAGGACACAAAATTTTTTTATCAGGGGATAATAGAGAAGTGTCTTTGGGATTTATTTCAAATGATGCAACTGAATAAAAGTCTTAGGAAGGGTCACAAGTTGTATGGTGTGACATCAATGAATAAGAAATAGGATATGGTGAACATAGTTTAACATCTTATATTATCAAAAAATTTTGGCATGTTCCAGAAGGGTTAATCATACTACCACTTAAGTGGGAGTAGAAGTTCATGATTGAGCTCAAACTAGAAATTGATCCTATCACAAAGGCTCCTTATCGCATGAAAACCTCATAATTACGAGAGTTGTGATTGTAACTCCAAGAATTGTTGGATTTGAGATTTATTCTCCCTATTATATATCCATGGGGAGCGTCGATGATCTTTGTGAAGAAGAAGATGGATCATGGAGGATTTGTATTGACTATCAACAATTGAACAAAGAAACCATAAGAAATCAAAATATTTTTCCTAGGATTGATGATTTCTATGATCAAATGAAAGGGGAAACAATATTTTCAATTAATAATATCATCAATTAATAATTAGAGAAGAGGACATCCCTAAGATGACATTTAACATGTGTTATGGTCATTATGAGTTTCTAGTGGTGCCATTTGGGTTGAAAAATGCACCAACAACATTGATGAGTTTGATGAATGGGGTATTTCAACAGTACCTTGATAAGTTCACGCAAATGTTTTTGTATGATATTTTGATGCAATCAAGGACATTTGAGGAGCACAAAGAGCGTTTAAGGATAGTATTGCAATGTCTTAAAGAGAATATGTTGTCTGCTAGACTCTCTAAGTGTTCTTTATTTGAATCAAAGATTCATTATTTGGGATACATCATTTCAAGGGAAGGAATTCATATCGATCCATCAAAGATAGATTCCTATTATGGAATAGTCAACACCTACAAATGTACATGAAGCAGATAATTTCATGGGTTAAGACAAATATTTTTATGGGTTTAAACAGATATTACAAGACATTTGTAGAAGGTTTTTCAAATATTGTGAATCCTATCACAAAATTGCAAAATAAAAATAAAATATTTATATGGACGAAGCAATGTGAACAAGCATTCAACAATATTAGACAGATGTTGATGACAACTCCCATTTTGAAGGTACCAGAGATGGATCAAGATTTTCTAGTTTGTATTGATGCTTCAAAATAAGGATTAGGTGCAATCCTAATGCAATAAGGTAGGGTGACTACCTATGCTTAAATAAAATTAAGACCTCGTGAAGAGAACTACATAACACACGATTCAGAACTTGTTGTAGTAGTGCATGCATTGAGGATTTTGAGACATTAATTTTATTGGGTATGTGTTATATTATTTGCATGACTAAACCTAGTGTTTTAGTTGTGTCGAGTGTGTGGGGGGGTCACAAGGGGTTGCATAGGGGCAGAGCCCCCCAATTTTTTGTTGTTTTTTGCTTCATTTTTAGCGGTTTTCAACTCATGGTTATCGTTGATGGTTTTCTAATTTCGGTTAAGGAATTAGGGTTGTTGACTAATATGGTTCAATGAATTAGGTATTTTTGGATGTCATGGGATCCTATATATATTGTATTGTAAACAATGAAGATTGAAAAATATAATAATTAGAGGTGCGAATATAAACATGTTGTTGGTTTTCCCAGTTTGGATTTCCAGGGTAAAATCTTTGTGTAATGTGTGTGTGTGTGTGTGTGTGTGTGCGTGTGTAATTGTATATTTTTTGTTTTTATTAAGAATATATTTTCAATAATTAATTGTACAAGGTTAAAAATACACAACTTTGTTAGAATAAATTTTGAACTGAAGACAAACCACAAGAACTCCAAGATATATTTACACAAAGTAATTTGAATGGTAGATAAAGAAGATGGTCATAATTATTGAGTGAGTATGATTTTGAAATAAAATGTATTAAAGTAATGCTAAACAAGGAAGAAAATTCCTTGAGTATAAAATCTTAGATCTTCTCCATGTGAACTTTACAGATTAATCTTAGAGAAAAGATTTTGAAATTACAAGAAAACGTTGCATGGTATCTAGAAGTAAAAGCATAATTAGAAAACAAAGTAATGATAATTCCCAAGTACGGGGGATATAGTTTGGATAATGATGGATTATTGAGATTTCATAGAATGATTTATATACCTCCAAATGAAGAAATATGCAAGTTGACACTCAAGGAAGCACACAAGACATTATATATGGTTAATCTTAGAGTGAAAAAGATGTATGTGGATCTAAAATTTCTTTTCTTTTGGAGTGGAATGAAGAAGGATGTAGTAGAATGTGTATAGATGTCTGGAATGTTAGAAAGTAAGTTTGAACATCAACACCCAACATGATTATTGCAACCACATGCAATACTAGAATTCAGAAATAGGAAGTGATTTCAATGAATGTCATAATGTGCTTTCCTATGACATCAAGAAGACACGATTCGATCTTAGTAGTAATGGATGCTTTGAAAAAGATTCCACACTTTATTCTAGTAAAGAATACATATCCAGCACCAGAAATAATAATATTTTTTATAAATAAGATAGTGAGACTACATGGAATTCCAAAAAAGACCATTTTGAATATAGGTTTAATATTTATAGGAAGGTTTTGGATCGGTTTCAAAGAAGCCTTAGGAACACAACTTAATTTTACTACAACATATCATCCTGAAACATATGGACATACAAAAATATTAAATCAGGTGTTAGAAAAATGTTGTTTGTATTCAATGTCAAACCAACAAAATTGCTAGGAAGGGTATTTACCTTTGTGTAATTTGCATATAATAATGGTTATTAGAATTTGATAAAGATGCCATCTTTCAATTTTTTGTATAATAGGCCTCATAGAATTACTCTTAGTTGGAACAAACTTGAAGATAGAGTTCTAATTGGATTGGAAATGATTCAAGGAATGGAAGAGCAAATGAAAAAAATCTAGAAAGATTGAAAGAAGCTCAAATAGAAAAAAAGGGTGTGTGGATGCACATAGAATAGATACAACATATAAAGGAGAGGAAGTCTAGTGTGAGTTAGACTACAAAAACGTTCGTTGATTTTGGGAAGGGAGCCAAGTTGTCATCAAGGTATGTGGGTTCGTTTAGTATTAATGAAATATTAGGATTGGTTGCCTATCATCTTGCATTACCATCATCTCTAGATTCTATGCATGATGTTTTTCACATGTCTGTTTTCAATCATTATATTTAAGATCTTTCTCATGTTATCAGTTTGAGTCATTTGTAGATGTCAAATGAGGAGGCCTTGAAGGTCAAACTGATTTGCATACTAGAGAATTCAACATCTTCAACATTGTTTGGCTTCCCAGGTAAAGGTCCAATGGAATACTTATAGTCCCAGTTCAACTACCTAGGAGGACGTGATTGAGATGCGTTGAAAATTTCCCTATTTATTTTAGAACGAAGTTTCCTAAAGAGGATTTGTATGTAGTTCCCTCTTTTTATTTGACTGATACAATGTTATTATTTGAGGGCATTTTGGTTACAAGAATGACCAAGTTGGTTGATAGATGCATTTATGGATGATGTGAGCTAGGCCTTTGATCTAATTTGATGTGATTTTTAATGGATGTGTACATATATCTTTTATTGCTTATGATGTTATTTTCTTGTGATGCTATGGAACACTGTAAATGAACTCATGGTTACATGATGAAATCTATTATGTTATATGATGTTATGGATGGTTTGTCAAGTGTGATAGAAGAAGCACAAGTGCACATGCACTCCAAATTGAGTCAAGCAATGTGGACCTAGGCTGGGTTCATGTTATCTATGATTGACATGTATATGGCATTATTCATTATTTATTCATGATTATTAAACTGTTTTATTTGATATGTTTGTCTCTAGATGTGTGTATAGACATGGAAACATTTTCTAAATAAGCTTACACATGGGTAAAAGGTTATATGATGAGATGTGATATGAGTACCATTAGAGAGAGGAGGTATAAGTTTCTTATGTATGCCTACTATCCTCCCTACCATGTAATAGGATGAAATACATATGTTTTTATGTTTTTTACTAGAGGTTACCTATTATCATAAGGGTAGGACATAGATTTGATCACTTATGAGGTCTTGGTAAAGAGAACACAACATGGTGTCAATCCTTATTTCTTAGTGACCATTTGTCTATCACCGGTGGTAAATGATTCGGGTTAGTTAATTCCCAACCATGAAATCACCCCCCACCATTGAAAAATGATACTTGAAGGGCGTGCGTGAACATAACATATAGAAATAGTTAGTACTTGAAGGGAGTGTATGGGCATTGCACCCTTGGTATCATGCACTTGAAGAGTTGTAGTGGTCATGTCTAGCTCTTGGTGTAGGGTACTTGAAGAGTTGTAGTGATCAAGTCTATCTCTTGGTACTAAATACTTGAAGTCTTTGAGTTAACTTGGTCTTACCCTTACATAAAATAGTTTTCCAAATTTTGATCTATGTTAGGAGTTCAGGAAGTTTTCATTAAGAAGAGATAGACTCTAATACATCCTTCCTTCTCCTATTGTGTCACCTTTGTAAATCCCTGCAATACTAACCCAATTTTTTCTTAAGGGAGTATGTTAGGATATTTAGACACTTAGGAGTTAGTTAAGATCAACTTTGTCTAATGCGTATTTAGGTAAAGTGTGTTTCTTTAGTATGAACATGTGTAATTATCTAATCCAATGTTCATGGTTATTTTCTAGGAATAAAGAGATATAATGGTTCATATTCTCCTCGATACTAATGGCTATATTTATACATGGATTAACACTTGATTAGTACATGATTTTTATTTAAAGAGCATGGTGGGTCATTTTTTGATGAATAATTGTGAGAAACTCATATGCAAATTATTTTTCTTTTGCATTAATATATGCCCACAAGCGACTACATTGGTTGGGGTTTGGATTGCCAATGTTCATGGTTATGTTCTAGGAATAAAGAGATATAATGGTTCATATTCTCCTTGATACTAATGGCTATATTGATCCATGGATTAACACTCAATTAGTACATGATTTATATTTAAAGAGTAAGGTGGGTCATTTGCTGATGAACAATTGTGAGAAACTCATATGTAAATTATTTTCCTTTTGCATTAATATATGCCCGCAAGAAACTGCATTGGTTGGGGTTCGGATTGTTTCCCTCTATGAGAGTTTTGACCACATAATAAATTGGTGTACTAATAATTGACCTGCTTGTGCAAGTGGTTGCCTTAAGGTATTCAACTTGTGTGGAAATACCTTTTTTATTGAACAATGAAGGCTATTTCTTGCAATGAAATTGGGGAATGAACATTAATGCAACTGGTTATCCCCATCAATCAATTGATCTCCTTTGGGGCCTACTTATACACATGAAACGGATGAGGAAAGGTTGGATTATTTTGTTTTGGTAACTTATCTATTGGTGTTGTTAGTTAGACTAACCACTCTTCAACTCTGTGTCCACCTTCTTCTCTTTATTTTTCATTTCATACTTATTTTCTCAAGGTTGCAATGAAGGAATTCAAGAAAGTAATAATAGGTGTATTTATTCATGGACTATGTCCCCAAGAGATATAAATCGAATATGAATTTGATATAGGGTTTGAATCATTGGCCCTATAGACTTTTGTAAATATGGAAGCTTAATGGATGATCATTTAGACCATGTTAAAATTAAATAGTTAGGTTTAAAAAAATATATTGGTTGTTATGTTTTATTAATTCTCTTGTAATTTATGGTTGATAATGATCTTCCATTTATTTTCAAATGCATTCATTCTTGTTTTGGTATAGTACTATGAGATACTTAATCTAGCAAGATTCACTGAATCTTTATTACCTTCCTAGATTTATCTATACCCATGCTAGACCTGTCATAATGACTGTTATGACTTCACAATCTAATGGTTAGTGCATCGAGCAACTATGAGGTACCCCCCCCCCGTAAAAATAATAATAATAATAATAATAATAAAAGAAAAAAAATCCATTTGTTAGAACATGTATAATTTTGAACTTTTGAACTTTATATTTTGCCTCTTAGAAATAAAAGTTTTTACCCAAAAATAAAAAAAACTTAGAGAGTTGCCTTCTAATTTTAAAATAAATCCATTGGTTTTTATTTATCAATAAGGTGCTTACAATATCTTTCGGCGATGAGTCAATCTAATTTGATCAAATGACCCTAATGATCTCCAAAGTTTAGAAGTTGCCTGAGTTTTAAAAAGAAAGTCTTTAACGGTCGCTTCGGACCTCCGCGCTTCAAGTATTCCAACAAGTCTAAACAAAAAAAACCCCGAAACTATGAAGTCCTGAAGATAGTCACTCATGATAAATCCTAAAGGAGTTACAGATGCATCATGGGACAGGTTTCTTTTAAATATTTTATTGGGTTGACACGTGGCACTTATTTTTGACATTTACGTCAGATGATTCACACATTTTCAAGTGACACATGGCACCTCTCTTTTCTTAACACATCATCAAGAATGAAGTCATCTCTGCCATGTCACTCTGAGAGATTTCCCTTCGAGAGTTTTGACAAATATCGAGTTCACAAACCACTGAAGTATCAAAGCGTCGAAGTAATGAATATCACAAAAAGTAAAAAGTGTTTTAAAAAAATAAGAAAACATTTAATAACTTAAGCTAATCATGATTAAGTATTAATTAATCACTCTGCAGTTTCATACTTGGGGATATTTCCATCCTATCACATCCAAAACTTCTGAAAGTCGAACAGTTGAAGTATTAATGACATTTATGATTGATTAAGGTTAATGATTTCAAATAAAGATTGCAAATCACCAGGTAATAAATTCCATTAATTTTTTACTAAATTCTTTGTCAATAGATCTATATGAAGATTGATAGAATTTTTGAATAAAGAACTTTGAATTTTAAAGTCATTTTACCATTTGCAATTAGCAGTTTTTTATTCAGTGTAGAGCTTACAGACTTCTCTTATTACAGGTAGGCTAATTCTATTTCCTTGAGGATTATGGTGCCACGAAAAGATGGAAAGAAGCTTGATGCATTAGGTGATGATTCCAATCATAATGAAGATGTTCTATTAGACACAACTCTGCGAGTTACGGATGCCATTAAGTCTTGGAAGTAGGTTTTTGATATCTTAGAGCATGAGATTATTAATTGTCCAGACAATTATGTCGAGGAAGACGATGAGTCCTTCTCATCTAAGCTTAAATATGTAGCACAATTAGAAATGCATAAGATCGTTGCACGGCCCAGAATTATACCCTACAATGATATGATGAATTGGGCTTTGGAACATGTCGACATCCAAACCAAAAGCGTCATCAGCCACCAGTGGATTGTTGTCAGCTCTTTCCAACTGGAGAATCTACAAGTAATGTATAATATTTCCCCTACCCCTAAATATACTTACAATGCAACATTTCTTCTAGATTTTGAGAGAAGAGAATGCACTCAATATGATAGAAATGGTCATGATATAATCAAGACCTGGTGGGGACATCTGGAAAAATTCAAAGACAAAACTCATGATATGTATGCCATGACGTCCTTAGATGCTCATATGTTATATATAGCCATGATTCTCTGTCATCTGTTTGGGAAGAAGAACCCTACACATTTCTCAGTTGAGTGGGTATCCATAATGAGTGAAGTAGTCGAGGGTTATACCTTCAATTGGGCTCAAATGCTATATGATAATCTAGCCAAGGAAATTGTTGAGTTTCAATCATCAAAATAAAAAGGGAAACCTGCTTCATTTTACATGTCAGCATATATTATGGATGTCATTTGTTTCATGACCCAATTCCCCCTGATGAACTGGAGTTGGACCCCAGCCAGTTCTGAGCCAATAGATTTCTACCACTCCAAATTATGGGAAGAAAACGTGAAGGAATTATTTTATGAAATCTGTCACAACGTAGTGGTACCTGTTCACATAGCCATATATGGCCACCTGCCACTAAGGATTTCAGAAATTATTATGGGGAACTTAGGAAGACTTACAGACTGGTTCATTGAGGAGAATTTATCCTACATTAGAGTATTTGGTTATTTGGTTCCTTCTCATGCCCTCCCACAGTTTTTACCTAACATGATGGTATGCAGAGAAGTGGCATACCAATCAGTAGCAGGAGGTATCAGCAAAGAATTGAAAGCATCTCAGAAAAAGGTTTGGCCAACTTTTCCCATTCAAGTTGGTATGTTCACATTATTAGATTTTGGTCATTCTAAAGTTGAGGCCGTAGCCTTGGAAGATGTCAAATTAGTTGACATTGAATTCAAGAAGCATGATCCACATAAGACAGTGGAAAATCATTTGGATCAATTTAACATGAAGCGATACATCCATGAGTATTCTCCTTATGATGAGATGTTCAGGGGAGTTAGATCTTATGAGGAAGTTCAAAGAAGATTCCAAACTCTGCCCCTCGACCAACAGGATGGTTTCCTCATCTTTCAAAAGCATAGACGAAACAGTTTGCCAAAAATATTGCAAGGAGAATCAAAACCCATGCCTTCTTGACATGAAGCTAAACCCATGGGATCTTAGCCAAGTTGTTCCACTAAGCACAAAGTTAAAGAAGTCCCAAAAAATCCAGAAAAGTTATTTCAGGAAATAAAAACATCATTGTCAGGACTGAATGATCCAAAAGTATTAGCTTGGTTTGAAGCTTTCATGAATCAAGGACAATTTGTTCCTCATTCAACACCAACTACTCCAGTTGGCAACCCAGATACAACAGGTTAGGAACATTCCACAACAATCATGCCTCCTATCACATCATTAACCCCTTTACAGACCAATTTTGGAAATCCTAATTCGGAGCTCATTCATGTTGGTGATCTTACTCATATCTTACCTGAAGACATGCCTCCCTCAAGTTTCTTTTTCAACAAGAAACTAAAGGCTATTGTAGAAAGAGAATATCACCAAAAGGATGGAGTAGTCACCAAAAGGCAAAGATCATTGTATGATGGGAAAGACCAAGATGATCCTAAGTTTGCAAAGGAAGTTGCATATTCACTAGGGGATTTTTCCACTGCCAATCAATGGTCAGTGAACAATTTAACCAAATGACTACAACAGAAATGTCTCTTGGTAGAGAAATTGCAGAATGAGATACATAGTACATAACAGACTGTTAGAAGCAGGATGAACTAGGACATTGAACAAATCAGGGTTAGTTATTAGCATCAAATGAAGTAGTTACAGGATAACCTTGATTTTCTCTACCAGAGTTCACATACCAGCAAAGGTTTGATCACTCAGCATGACAATTTGATTGAATAGTTGCAGGCCAAATTGGCCCTAACAGGGAACACAACAATAGATATTAATTCCTTCAAAACACAAGCATCAGAAATCAATGAGAATATGGAAGTTTCCCAACAGGAGCTCTATCAAAAAGTAGATGCTATTCATAAATTCTATCAGGCAGTAAGCCTTTCTCTAAAAAAGTATTTATGTCAAGGAAAAAGAGGTCTATGCAGCCATGTCTAAGTGTTAGGAAGTTATCATATGGAAGCAAAAAGATAATATCCCTTGTCTTACCCCTCTCTCACAATTTGAACAAGTAAAAGGCGAAATGGCCCTGAAAGCCTGGGAAACAAATATGGAAGAAGGCAAGAAACTTGTCAGAGATGCAAAAGAGGCTTGTTTGGAGGCATTTTCTTCCGTAAATAAAAAAATTATTGAATTTGAAGGAAATAATATCTCTAAGTCATTGGGACATATAGAAATAGAAATGAACCAACAAAGCTCCAGAAAGAACAAGGAAAATATTCAGTTGACCATCCAACAAATGAGCCAGATCGATTTACTTAAAATCAATGAGTTGTTGGTGAATCCAAGTTTACAGTATCAAATCACAGTCCAATAAGTAAACAAGATCCAGGAAAATTTGCCACTAGTACAAAAGAAGATGTTCACCTTTGAATTTAATGAAAGGATTGAGCCTTCAAGATTTGTGGTAGCACTAATGGATGTGTGCACCCAATTCAATGAACAGAGAAAAGCGAGTGTATCTAGGAGAAAATGAAATAGCATACACAACATCCACTTCCTCCACCCACTCTACCTTTCACCCTCCACGCCCTCGATATCGTCTACCTCACCACTTACACTTCCCCTCTCTCTACACGTCACTTACCCTGTCTATCCCTACCACCTACATTCTTGCATTCACTCATGCCACCTTCTTATTGGACACTCGTCCCCACATCATCTTATTCGTGAACAATTACTCTTCCCCGTAACTGTTAGCCATCTCATAACGAGTCAACGCTGAGCTACCTGTTCAATTACCACCCCCATATCTTCAACTGCAATTATTTATCCCAGGGATAGATGGCAACAAAATCAGATGGCAAAGATAGTAGGCCAATGATTGTGGTGGCCTTAATGGAAATGTGTACCCTGTTTAAAGAACAAAGGAAAACGAGGGCATCTACGAGAAGATGAAGCACCAACACATCTCAACACTATCTGGATGTTGTTATTTCATTCAGATTGCATTCTATTTTTAGGCAGTTATTGTAGGAAGTCAAATGGTTTTCAGTTGAGACAATTTTTGTATAAATAGATAGGTTTTAGATCTATTCGAGGTGACTTCTTGCTGAATGTAAAAATATAATTTTTTTTTAAATATCAATACAAGTGCAGACAAAGATTCTAATTTTCGTTTAATTTGAGTTATGTGTTTCCTCTGTGTTTCCATCTCTCTGAATTTATTTATGTAGTTCTGTTTTTTTTTTTGACAGAAACGGTTATAGATTATATTAACGGGGTGGACTAGCCACAGATCCGATTACAAAATGGCCTCGAATTTCTTCGGGTCTGTCTTTCTGAACCATTCTACTTCTATAGCTATAGATTTGTGAACTGAACTAGTTCATGTACGTCTTCTAAAAGAACTGGATTAAATTTAAATGCCAAAACTCCAGTCACTGTTTCAGCATAAGTCTCAGCATTGTTTCAGCATATGTCTCAGCACTGTTTTAGCATTTGTTACAGCAGTGTTTCAGCATATATTCCAGCATTGTTTCAGCATATGTTCCAACACTTTGTTTCGACATATGTTCCAGCACTGTTTCATCATATGTTCCAGCACTGTGTTTCAGCATATGTTCCAGCACTGTGTTTCAGCATATGTTACTATGTCTCAGCATATGTTACTGTGTTTCAGCATGTGTTACAGCACTGTCTTTCAGCATATGGTCCAGCCCTGTTTCAGCTTATGTTCCAGCACTGTGTTTCAGCATATATTACAACATTGTTTCAGCATATGTTCCAGCACTGATTCAGCATATGTTCCAGCACTGTTTCAGCATATGTTCCATCATTGGATTTGGTCTTGTCCCTTTCTTTGCAATTTTCATGCTACCATTTAGGTTGAGGCTGGTCAAGGTAGATCCACCGTGGTTAGCTGGTTGTTTTCCCACATGCGTCCTTGTTCCATCTTTGCACCTCTATTTGCCTCCTCATCCGCTTCTATATTCATCTCCCTTAGAACGTGTAACACTTGATATGAGTCAAACCTTTGAAGGAGGAGGCATATCCTGGCCAACAAATTATTGAGTTGTGCATTTTTGAGTTTTCGTGGAATGGGCTATGGCACTGATTAATATTCGGGAATCTCCTATGATAATCAGTTTTTGAATTACATTGCTTCTGGCTTGGCACAAGCCCTGCCTTAATGCCATTGCTTCTGCATGGTTGTTGGTGGCGATGCCTAGGCCTATGGCATATCGTAACATGACTTCTGCGTTTGGCTTTACAATTAATCCTCCTCCTCCTTCTTGGCCTGGATTGCCCTTTGAGGATCCATCAAAGGACAGAATGCAGTCTGTCCTTTCCTTTTTCCATTTGTCAAATTCGTTCTTCCTTGCCCTTATTTCCTAAATTTCCTGAGTTGTGGTATTGATTGTGTTCCCTGTTTGCAAATGAATTTGGAATTGTCCTAGCCAAAGTTCTTCTTTTTCTTCCAGCTCCCTATTATATGGAGGATGTCGATGGGTGTTATCCCATTCACCAAAGAGGGCTTTGAACTTTGCAGTCACCAGTGAGGCACTCCTTTGCTTGTCCTGAAAACCCTGTTGTTTCTTTCCAGCCAAAGTCCCCAAAGGATAAACCTTGGGAGTGCTCTCCAGAGCCCCGAGGCATAGCTTTGCTTCTTCAATTGGAAAGGGTAAAGGGTTTTCCAGTTTTGGATAATGGAATTAATGTCTTGGGGAAGAATTGGATTCTTTTGCAACCCAACTGCCAAATTCTAGACTTCTTTTGAATAGCTACAATTAAGAAGAAGGTGATCTAAGGTTTCCTCAGCTTGTTGACACAAGGGACATCTGAAAGGACCCTCCCAACCTTTCTTTTGAAGGTTCTCCCCTGTTTGGATACTATTATGACTTAAAGTCCAGAGGAACAGGTCTATTTTGGGAATGGTTTTGGTGTTCCAGATGAATTTCCAGATGGTTGGGTTGGGAGGAACATGAGGGATGTTTCGGAAGGTGTTGTATCTCAGTGAGGTGGAGTAGGGCTTCGCATTCTTCCCCCAGCCTCTCTCATATTTACCTCTTTTTTTAATGGGGGCTTTCCCCTGCAAACTGAGCTTTAGAGCGCCCCAATCATTTTCTAAGTCCTGGGGTAGATTGCCCACTTCCCAACCTTGCCACGACTTGCCTCTTTCGTTCCCCCACTTAGAAATGTCATAGAGCGTCTTTAGATTTTGCCCATCCATCCAACCTTTTAGCCTTTGCATATCTTGGTTTCGTTCCAGAGGTGGGTCCCCTAGAATGGAGTCTTGCCAGATTTTAATTTTTTTCCCGTTTCTTGGCACCCAAGTGAGGTGAGGAATGAAAAGGTCCATGGCTTTTTTGCACAGAGCGTAGGTTGGGGACCCCTTAGTCTCTCTACAAGGGTTTTCTATGCACCTGCTCCTTGTGCCTCTGAAATACTTCTTCCATAGAGCTTCCTTGCTCCAAGCGGTGTTCCCACTGACAATGTGCCATAACAGCTTCGCCCCTAGAGCCAGGTTCTAGACTTGGGTGTTTTTAAAATTGAGGCCTCCTTCCAAGAGAGGTTTGGATATTTTGTCCCAGTTTATAAGGTGAATTCTCCTACCTGTTTTCTTCCCCCATTCCCACAGGAAGCTTCTCTGCATTGCCTCTATTTTTTGAATTGTAGAGCTTGGGGCTGGCAATAAAGAGTTCTGGTAGATGGGTACACTGGCCAGGACGGATTTGATAAGAACTATCCTCCCTGCTAGAGTTAGCTAATTCGTCCCCCAGGAGGAAATTCTCTTTTTTAGTTTGTCAAGTAAATGGTTCCATTGTGAGGCCCTTAGAGCAGCTTTGGAAATAGGGATTCCTAGGTAGGTGAAGGTCTCCCATTTGGTATGTCCTTCCATCCCCAAAACTCTGGAAATTCCCAGCATCTCTATGGGTGTAATGTTCCAACCATAAATTTTACTTTTTGATTGGCTTATCTCACTTCCTGACATTGCAGCATATGCATCTATCTCCTCTTTGAATCTTTTTGCAACTAACAGACTTGCCCCACCTAGAAGCAGGGTATCGTCCGCAAATTGCGCATGGTTGATTTCCTTTACACCTTGCACTATTTTTAGTCCTTGGAGGTTGCTTTGGGTTCTGGAAGTTTCCAGCTGGTAGCTCAGAACTGAGGCTTGAATTGCATATAGCATGGGCGAGAGAGGGCATCCCTGCCTCAAGCCCCTGGATGCTTTGAAAAAATTGGTTACTCTTCCATTTACCATGGGGGCTATCCATGGCAATCCTATGCAAGCTCTTATCCAGTTCACGAAGGATTGGTCAAATCTGAACTTCTTCATTACCTCAAAAAGGAAATTATGATTAACTCTGTCAAAAGCATTTGCAAGGTCTAGTTTGATAATCACACCTTTATCTTTCCTGCGTAGGCTTGAGTGAAGAGCTTCTTGCACCAGAATTATGTTGTTTGTTATTTGTCGACCTTTAATGAAGCCTCCCTGGTTCTCTGGAACTGTTAGAGGGAGAACGTTTTTCAATCTGTTTGCGATGACCTTCGTAAGAATTTTGTAACTTGTGTTACAGAGGGAGATTGGCCTGAATCGGCTAAAGCTCAGCGCTCCTTTCTCTTTAGGGATGGGTGCCAGGAAGGCTGAATTTGTGCTTCCTCCTAGCTTGCTGCTCGCTTGTGATTTTCTTATCATTTTGGTTAGGTCCGATTTGATTATTTCCCAACAATGCTGAAATAATCTTGCAGTAAATCCATCCGGTCCAGGTGCTTTATCCGGGTGCATTTGGTCCACCGCGTCTTTTATTTCTTGTTGTGTGACTTCCTCCATGAGCTTGAGATTGATATCTTCTTTTATTAGGTTTGGGACAGTAGATAGGGGGTACATTTGAGGGTCAATGCTTGACCTTTGCGTTTCTGAGTAGAGAGTTTTGAATGCTTCAAAAGTTGCCTGCCTAATTCCCTCTGGCTCAGAGATTGTAACGTTTTGGACTTGAATTTCTGTTACAGCCTTATATTGTTTTCTTGCTTCCGCTTGCTTGTGGAAATAGCTTGTATTTTTGTCTCCTTCCTTCAACCAAAAACTTCGGGACTTCTGCCTCCAGTATCCTTCTTCCTCTCTGCAGGCTTTGTGCCATTGCCTTTGAATTTGTTCCTCTTTAAGAAAGTCTTGCTGAGTAATCTCCTTCTTTTCCAGAACAAACTGATGACTTTCCAGACGTCTTTGGGCTTCTAGTCGCAGGGCGATTGGATTAGATTGATTCTTTACCCATTCTTTTAGCGCGGCCTTAAGTCTTCTCAATTTTTCTTCCCAAACGTAAAACACGGAGCCATTGACCTTGCTTGTCCAGATGTTGGAGACTTTGTGCAGAAAGTCCTTATCCTGTATCCATGAGGGATTGAATCTGAAGGGGATGGGCCCCTGGCCTTGGTCCTTCCTTAGATCTAGGCTGATTGGTTTGTGGTCAGAGGTGCTATGGGGGAGAATTTCTGAGGTGGCTATGAGCCCAAGGGACAGGAACGAGCTTTGGACAAGGAATCTATCCAAACGGGCAGCTATATGCCCCGGGCCTACCCTTCTGTTAGTCCAGGTGTAATGTCCCCTGGTCGGCTTAATATCCATTAAGTCCCATGCTGAGATTAGGTCCTCCACCCATTCTCTAGCTTGGTCCCTTACAATAGATCCTCCCCATTTTCCCTCTTGGTCCAAAGTTACATTTAGGTCCCCTCCTAGTATGATGTTTTCTAGCTCATTGTCGACTAAATAATTTAGGAGGATT
Source organism: Picea engelmannii (assembly GCA_009831015.1). Taxonomy (NCBI): domain Eukaryota; kingdom Viridiplantae; phylum Streptophyta; class Pinopsida; order Pinales; family Pinaceae; genus Picea; species Picea engelmannii. Next base: position 375,831 of record ML786194.1, on the reverse strand, counting down.
TTCCAGCAATTCTTTTTTTCGTCTATATGTTGTGGGACGTAGATATTGAAGAGACTTACCATTTGCCCTGACTCCCTATGGAGAAGTTGGGAGAAGATCCAATGCATGCAAAGGTATAAGTGGATCAGATCTATTTTGGAGGTGCTCCATAGGGTGCAGAGTCCTCCTGACGTGCCTCTGGCATTTTCAGCTAAACCCTGGCTGCTTTTCCATACGTTTTTTGAAACTTTCATAGAGTCCTGTTGACTCATATTGGTTTCCTGGATAAGTAGGATGTCTATTTTCATCTCTCTGAGAATGTCCCTGAGAGCTTCTTCTTGCTTTTTTCTACCTAGACCCCTACAGTTCCAGGAAGTTAACTTCATTGCTTACTTTGTGGTGGGGAATGGCCTCCTTGGGAGGCCTTGGCTAGCTTCCTGGTTTGCCTTACTGCGATCATTTTCTTGATGGTTGGTTGTGCTCCTTTGAGAACATCTTTGTATATCTCCTGGTCTCGTTCCGCTTTTTTGGATTTCCTACCTCTCCTCGGCTTCTTTGGGGTGTCCCAGGCTTCACTCACTCCTTTTGATTCGTTTCCTAACGAGATCTCCCCCTCCTCGATGCATTGAGCCTCCTCGTTCCCTGGAGGGGAGACGGGTTTCTCCATTTCCTCTGTTGTTTTTGGGGTTCCGCCGGTATCTGGGACTTGGCCGTCTTTTTCTTCTTCAGCTTCTTTTCTTGGATTCTCTGATTCGCCTTCCTTTTCCAGTGCTTTGAAGTTGTTTGTCGTCTCTCTATTTCCAAGGTTGCTTTGAGTGGGGGCTGGGTTTTCCCTTCTTGGGCCTTTGGATTTCGACCTTCCTTTCCGGGGTTGCTGCCAACCTTCCTCACCTGCTTTCTCTGTGCTTGGGGTATTTGGATAGTTTCTCTGAAAATGTCTGTATTCGTGACATCCTCTGCATTTGAACGGGAGCTGCTCGTAGTCCAATTTTTGTAGGTGTTGCCATTCTCCTACCTTCAGTTTTACCGCTTCTGGTAGTCCTATTTCCAATTCAACTTCCACACAAATTCTTGCATAGGAATAGCAGTCCTTTGGATCGGCTATGTCAATGTAGTGCCCTAGTCTGTTCCCAATAGCTTGCAGCGACGAGGAGTTCCAGCAGTGGATTGGCAGATTTGGGAGTCTGACCTAGACTGGGACGTCTTTTGGCACTTCCGAAGCTGGGTCGAAGTTTGGAGTCCATCGGTTCAGATAAAGGCCCTGTGTACCCATGAAGTATGGGTTGTTCCTGAAGATTAGATCGCGGTCCTCCTAGGAGATAAACTCGATAATATAGTAACCTCTTCCAACCGCGTTGCAAGTTACGCTATTTTTTATTAATGGCCACCAGTTCCTTTGGATCCAGTTATCTGTTGTCCGGGCTGAGGGATATAGGCCCATGAACTGACCTACCAGCCCTCGGTCTGAAAGGGAGATCGCTACCTTCATTGGTTGTTCCGGGGGGAGATTGATCTCTGGGATGTCATCTAGTTTTTTCACAAAACTTGGTGCTTCCGCTTGGGGTGCCTTCTTTCTGAAAGCTGCTATTAGCTTCCTGAAGGACGTGGTTGGGGAGGGAGGGGGCGGCGGCTCCCCTCCTGGCTTGACATGGCTGCGAGATAACGAACCCTAGATCATTTTTCTTGCACGCGGGCATCTTAGCAGCTTCATATAAAAAAAGTTAATACATTGTTCTTCAAACCCTATTTATGTAGTTCTTGAAGAGTGAATGATTACAATTTAATACTACATCTATTGTGATCATTATATATCATAAGTTCCTTCAGTAACAACTCTTCCTCTGTTATTACTGTGAGTAAAACAAGACCTTTGATCTGTGTGAATTACTGCATTTTTATCTCCTTTCAAGGGTGCATCTTCTACTTTTCCTCTATTGCAAACAAGGTGAGACTTATATGTAATTGATACTTGACTTTGTTTTAATAGTTTTGTAAATCATTTATACATAATTTGACATTATAATTGCAACTCAAATAACGAGATATAACCTTTGTACTGTCTTATCATTAATTTCATTTAAAGATCATTTCTCAGAAAACTAAAGGTAGAAAAAGCACTCACAAAAACACTTCATTTAAAAACTTTGATGCCTGACATTATTCTTTGAGCCTTATAATCAATCTCAAGAACAACACCATTAGTGTTCATAATTTCATTGCTCATCACATTACCTTAAGAGTTCCATTAAAAAATCAAGGTATGAAATATTCTAGACAAATATGATAAGTAATAGGGATACCCCCATTGGATTGGACCATTACCATTCGTAAAGTGAGAGAAGTAGTGCCTCAATAACATTAGCATTATCCCTAATATTATTTTATAAATTTCCTAGATTATTCCCCATCGAGGTTGGTATCTTAGGGGGGAATCGAGATCCAACCAAAAAGCAATACAAGCTTGAGTGCTTGGTAGGGAAGTGGACTTGCCCCCTAGTTTTTGTGAGGGAAATTAGCATGGGGGCAATAATGGATCATGAGGTTTATTAGAAGATTAATGTTTCTTAGTGTACATATAGCTAATTAGTGTTATATAATGAGTGGATTAAGGTTATCCAGGAACAACAAGAAAATGACCAACAAACTAGCACAATAAAGGATGTGAATTATGCGAATTAACTACTAGTATGAAAGGGAAGAAATATATAAATGAAAAAAATGCATACCTAGTTAACCCTATTTTCAACCCAAATGCAAATAGAGTGCATTAAATTGATTACCCAAATCATTATTATGGTCAAATAAACTAGGAAGGGAACCTAGGGTTTATTTCCCTTCAAGGTGGGTGAGATCTCTTAACTAGGTTTTGATATTAAAAAACAATATTATACACTAGATCTACAATAAGCTACAAGGAATTAGAGGAAGAGAACACACAACAAGCAAAAACATGGTTAGATCCTACTTTATGTACATGTGTAAACTCTTCTTATTATGGAAACCAACTAAGACATTCTCTCTAAATGAAATGAAACAAGGACACAAGCAAACAAGCAAACAAAACATACAACTAAAAATAATTAAATATATGCAAGTATATGTGGCCCAAGGTCCCTCTAAGGTTACCTTCTCACCTAAAGACTTATGTTGAACCTTCCCTAGAGTAGGAGAGATTGGATGACCAGATGCAAATAGTGAAGGAGCCAATCAAGAAAACAAAAACAACAATAAGGCCCAAGACAATGGAGTGAAAAGTACCCCATGTAGCAATCTACAAGCATGTGGAGGGATGATGAAGACAATAAATCCTGATAATACCAAGTGCACAAAAGTTATAAGGAGTTCACAAGAACACAAGAAGGACAACAATTCAACAAAGTTTTGTTGTGTGGAAAATTAAGATTATGAAACCTCAACAAAGAGATATGGACCAACTTAAATAGATTCAAGGATGCTTAAGTGGTGTTTCTAATTGTTGCACTCACTATTGAGGAGGTTTTCCTTCCCACAAAGTCAAATTGTGACGTAGATGGGGAAAACTACATGAATTTTTCATAAACACATCCTAGGTATTTTAGGGAGTAGTGAACTCTAAGAAACATATGCATTATGGTTAAACAATGTAGCAATTCAATTCATATGCTAGAACGACTCAAGTAAGGGTAAATTTGACTAAGTAATCACCTCAAAGGGTGTTCCTTAATGTATTAGAGACACTTGGGGACTCAAGGGAGGCACTACAACCAACCAAGAATCCAACTAGTACACAAGGCCCAAAAGTGATCCAAATTAGCAAATGATAAATGTATATGGGTTAGAAAAAACACTTACTATAGACGAGCATACAAATAGAGGACAAATATGAAAAAGGAAAATATAACATGGCACTAGACATCAAAATGGAAAACCAAGATCACACATCTAGATTATAGTAAGGAACTCAAGAAGAAGGACTTGAATACATTGTGAGACATTGCTAAGATGTATATGAGGACCTTGGTGTTATCCTAGGGTGGGTTGTGCACCATGAAATACCTCTCACACCACTTATCAAATGGGATAAGTGTATGATATGTACAAAGTGTAGACACCATAAATTATAGTTTGGACAATACATTTGTATCTCATATCTAAGAGAACCGATGGACCTATTGTTATCTATCACATAGCCTAAGGGAATCCATGGACCTATTGTTATCTATGTGATATTGGTGTTCATTGTTAATTATTCATTTTGAAACTCTCATGGGGAATACATTATTATACTTATGCAACAAACTATTATGTTTCCTAAGACTTCAATCTACTCATTTATTTATTTAATTCATTTTAAGTGTGGATCGATTAAGTGCAAAAGGAAACAAATCTTTTAAGGTGCAAATTGTTTGATTAATTAAAATGGAGTTGGAAATTTTACTTCTTAAATGAAAATATAGATATAGAGAATATTTAAAATTTTGATTATTGTAAAAATGGTATATGTGTAAATGAGTGTCTCTATCTTTTTATCCCTTTCTATATAATAACTTATATAATATAGATATTATATCTCGCTTTTATATAAAAAATATTTTTATTTGTATTTACATATTTGATCATTATAATATCATTATTCCTATTTATCATAGGTATCATAATTTTGTTTTCAATTTCAACATATGATGGTGTTACCCACCTGACAACGTCTCTCAATAGTTAGTTGTGTAAGCGTCTTTCCTTTCAACTCAATAAGTTTGAATGTGGTTTTGCATTCGTTTTGAAAATGAATATATGTTATAAATTAATATTTTTAATTTTGAATGATAATTGAACAAAATTTAGATAAATTTATAGAATATTAATGATGATGTACAATATTACTAGATGAGATTATTAAACAATATGAATTAAAGGATGTAAAAAGAAAGATGATGCAAAATGAGATGTTTTCCTTTTCAAATGATTTGTTTTCTTCTAAATAACCATGAAAGTCTTTTAGATAATTTTCATCCATTTAATGTTTCCTATTCAACATAACTTGCACTGTATATTTATTTCAATTAATTGTCTAATGAGAATACTTAGAGTGGTTGTAGATAGTGTGTTTTAACATTCTAATGCATGTTATTTAACATAATTTGGATTATATATTTATTTCAATTATGTAGTTAATGAGATTGATTAATCAAAAAACAAGTTTTATTAATGGGTTGTTTTTAGAGGGATTTTATTTATTGGTCAATATCCTATCATGTTCATTTATAAAGGGGGTTTTTAAATTGTGAAAAATCAAATCAATATATTGTTTTATATTAAAGGGGACAAATATTTTTAATTGAAGTGGGTTTTATCTATGGAGGAGGGAGGTACTACGAAGGCGGAGTTTATAGGTATTGCATAGTTATAGATATTAGGAAATGGATTTTTGGGCAAGAAATCAATGCACAATCAACAATGATAATACTCTCTTTTGAAAGCAAAAATTGATAGTGAGGTTGTACCTTCACCCCTTGCTGAGATCATTCAAATATTTCGTATGGAAAGTGAGACCGAGAACCAAAGCCACTATGTTACATACCTATATATGTATCAGTTGTCCTAACCCCCCTTTTTATTTGTATTTTTGTATGTAGAGTTTTATCTCTAATTTTGTATAGTTTACTTAATTGTAGGTTGGTTCAATGCATTCTTAAAATCCCATAGATTGATCCCATATTGAAGGGAAAATATGTTTGCTAGTTCAAGGGGCTCTCCTAGAAACCATGATTTTTTACTATATGGGGCTCTTTTTGAGTGTGTTATTTTAGTTGGGAGACTGAGGGTTTTTAGGTTTTTACAACGATGGGGAAGCCAATTTCACCATGCAACATATATGATCCCTCCACACATCCTCATAGGGATGTACATATAGTTTCATTTTTTCATTACACATGGAGAGGATTATGATTACCTCAATGGTATTGAACTTGGCCAACTAATTAGATCTCATGTTTGAAAAGATGAATCTCAACACTTAGATGCAACTAATATACTTGGTGTTACATCTAACCTTAATCATAATATATGGAAAAATATAATACAATGATAGAGTATAAGGAAGAAAGGACTCATTTATACCTAAAGGATAGTAAGGATTCCCCTAGGATAGATTGAGCCCTAAGATCCCAATATCTTACATCTCGCCTAATGAGGGTGCCTTTTAGTCTAAATGATAAGAAAGTAGAAATGGGTTATGGAGTAGATATATTGCCTAAATATCACTGCCAAGACAAGCTGGATAGGTAGATATAAGTTTTTTCTTAAAATGTACGAAATATTAGAGATGTAAGACATGAAGAGTTACAAATTGAGGTAGCTAATCTTTCTAGGTCTACAAATAGATATCCATATACATAAACCCCTTCCTTAATAAATGCATAACCATGTATTAGTCTGAAAAGAAAGTGATAGTAGTATAACACGCCATTGAACCCAATAATATATTACTATATTGGCATATTCATATGTTGGGATTGAGCACTTGTTTTTTTTTTTTTTTTCCGAGCCTATAAGAGTTTATGTATTAGAGGTAGAAATAAAAATGACAAAAAAATTGAATACCTACGGACGATATATTTGTAACAGACTTTGAATTTATCGCCATTGAGCGAGATAAGAGGACCCGTCTCCCAAGGGATCTTGGGCCCTTTCCCAAGCCACTTGGCATGCCGAATGAAAGGGTCTTGCCTGGAGTTTCGATGGGTCATCAGGTGGCAGAGGATGGGCAGCTCCCGCTGATTGTCCCAGAACGGGAGAGTCCTTACTTCCCTAAGCCTTTCACAGATGGAGTGCATTGGGATACAGAGAAAGGAATTATCTCTTCCTCAGAAACTCCTTCTACCCTTCGCTTCTCTGGAGCCTTTTCCTATTCAGGATTCCAAAGGTAAAGTGGGTGTTGGTGCAGAGATGATGTCTAGGGAATTCAAAAAGTGTATATGAGCCAAAAAGGAAAAAGTATCGATGGTTGCCATTAAAGATGTGGAATTCGAGGATCTCTTGAGTGTTAGGGGAAAAAATCTGGTCGTAGGTTCTGCGGAAAAACTGTAAGTGCAAATTCTCTTCTTCAATGGATGGATTCCAACTGGAGGCCAAATCTGTATTTGTTTCAAATTTTTCGCTGAAGCGGACGCTAATACAATACTGGGACATGATTAGAACTGGGGTCCTAGGGGGATAGTTCTCCAGAAGTGGTCAGTGGATTTTGATCCATCTCAGGCGTTGGTGGTAGTTCAACAGGTATGGGAAATTATTTCTTACCTTCAACTAGTATTTTGGAATGAGCCTTCGTTGATAGCCATTGGCAACATAATTGGGAGATTTTGTGGGCTGGAGCCTAGTTCGGAGTCTAAGTCTAACCCTAGATGGGTCGGGGTCCAAGTCGAAGTCAACCTTGGGGATGAGCTATTGGAGAAATCGACCTGGTCCTTGGGTGACAAAAGATGGAGTTTGAAGATAGACTATTGGAGGTTTCCTTTTAGGTGTTTCCCCTATCATGAAATTGGTCACCTTCATAATCAATTTGGTAAGATACACCTAAAGGAGAGTAGTATGAAACAATTATGGTTTAAAAAGTCTAAGGATTTGGCAGAAGTTGGCCTAGAAAGTCAGAATCCTTGCCAGTTGAGTGCACTCAGGGTTTTTTCTCTAGTTCTAGACGTCGGTCTGAACATTGTTTCAAGGGAGGAGACGTCTTCCTCTTCTTCTGGTCATGGTAAGCATCCTCCTTTTCCTTTTCTCCTTAATTTTTCTATTGAAGTCAAGAAATTGGCACCTACCCTTCCTAATGTCCCTATAAAAGACTTGTCTCCTAGCAAGGGTAGTTCCCCCCCGTCACCGTCCTAACCCTTGTCCACGAGTCTCTTGTCTCCCTCATCAACAACCAATTTTTCTGTAGAGATAGAGGTGATGGGGCCAAATCCTTCTCATCCCCCTCCTTGCACCGAGTTATCTTCGAAATTAGGATATTCCGTTAGATCTCGAGCTAAGATTGAAGAATATTCTTCGTCGCTTGGAGGCTTAGTGCTGGATGCTCATTACCCCAACCAAGTAGGGTGAAAATATCACATGTTGAAGGCTCAATAGAAGGTTATGCAAGATATTAAGAAAGGAAAAAAAACCACCATTGTAAGGGCCCTTGGAGCAGGGAAAGCCCTCAAAAGAGTTTCCTCGTGATAGTCCTCTCTTTCAACACAAGAGGGGTTGGGGGTGCTTGCAAAAAACTAGTCCTCAAATAGCTCAGTCTGAGCCATAAGTCGGACATTATATTAGTACAAGAAACTATGGTGGATGGTGTCAGAGCCGGATCTATTTTCGAACACTAGTTAAGAAACTGATATTTTTTCACATTGGATGTAGATGGACAATCATGAGGTTTTCTCATTGGATGGAACCCAACTTGCAAAGTTCAATCCGAATCAACACTCAATTCTGCTATCTCGATTCAGTTGGAAGTTAAAATTATGGGAATTAGTCTTACTATGGTGAACATCTACGAGCCTTATGTAGAGTGTATCCCTTTCTGGGACAGTCTGCCAGTCTCCAAGGCTTGGAATATCCTCTCACCCTCATTGGTGGAGATATAAACCTAACTATGTCACTGAGAGAAGTATGGGGGGTCAATGCAAGACCAGACACTCAAAGTGGTTTTTTGAAAATCACAGATTAGTGGATGTGGAACCTGCGAAGATGGTACCAACCATGTGCCAACTTGGAGAAATTTTTGTATTGACAAGGCAGTGATACCCAAAATATTAGGTCGCTTCTTGGTGTCAAAAGCCTTGATGGCTACCCTATTGCTTCTAAAGTCTTGGGTTTCTTCTGGAGGCTTGTCCGACCATCTCCCCATGTGATTTCAAATATCCATGGGTGGGAGGAAGCCAACCTCACCACTAAAATTTAATCATACTTGTCTTCAGAAAGAAGAATATAGGAAGTTGGTTGAGGACACATGGGTTCCTTTATCAACCTCCTCTCCCTTCTCCTTTATGTGTCAAATCATAGAAAATATTTCTCGAATTAAAGCAACAATGAAACAATGGAGTAATTCCTTCAAGGAAAAGACTCAAGCCTAATTGAGGAAGGTAGAGTTAAAGATCAATAGTTATATGCAAGCATGGGCGCAGGGACTCTCTCGGGCCCTGAATTATCTCAACTTCATTCTCTCGAATCCCTACGTCACTCTATCTTGGAGAAGGAAGAATCATCCTGGCAGCTGAAGAGCCATGTTATTTGGATCAAGGAGAGAGACAACAACACAAAAAAATTTCATCAGTATGCTAATCATTGGAAAAACGTGAACATGATATGGGAAATTAAGATGTTGAATGGATTGATGGTTCACTAGTTTAGGGATATCGTAGATGAAGGAGCTTGTCACTTTCAGTCTCTTTTTAAGGAACATAATGGATGCTCGATATAAGAAATTTTATAAATCATTTCTAAATTCCCACCAGTATTCTCAAAATATATGAACAAGGCTCTAGAGGAAGTGGTCTCAAAATTGGAAGTCTTAGGGTGCTAGCCTCCATGTAAAAAGGAAAGAACCTTGGTCTCGATGGTATCCCCATAGAATTCTTTATCGGGTTCTACAACCTTTTGAAGGAAGACTTGTTAAAGGTAGTGCGGGAGTCTCAGATTTCTAGGAAGGTGTTGGGATCTCTAAATTTTATCTTTTAAACCCTTGATCCTAAAAAACATGATGGAGTGTCCTTCGATGATTTTACACCTATTGTGTGCTGCAATGTAATCTATAATTTGGTGGAAAATATTATTTCTCTAAGACTTAAACATATTATGAGTGATATTATATCATAAAAACAGTTTGTTTTTCTGCAACGAAGGCAAATTCACAATGTGGTTTCAATAGCTCATGAAGCTTTACACTCGATCAAGTTGTCCAACCAGTTGGTCGTGATTCTAAAGCTTGATCTATCAAAATCCTACGACCAATTCAACTTGAATTTTCTTCGACTAGTATTATTAAAGATGGGTTTGCATCTTCCTACAGTCAATTGGATAATGGGTTACATGGAATTAGTGTCCTTTGTGGTGCTCATTAATGGATCCCCCTACATGTTCTTCCAAGCTTCTAGGGGGCTTCAACATGGATTCCCATTGTCCCCCTTTTTTTTCTCATTGTAGCGAAGCCCTCAATAGGTTGATACATGAATCCATGTATAAAGGGAAGTTAATAGGTGTCAAGGCATTTAACCAAGAGTCTATATCTCACCTGCTCTTTGTGGATGATGTGTTTTGTTTCGCCTAGAGAACCTCACGGGAATTCTTAATGTTTAAAGAAGATTTGGATATTTATTGCATAGCTACGGGCATGGAAATCAATTATCAAAAGTCATGTCTCCTCCCTTATCATCTATCAAAAGCCTCTCTAAGACGGCTTGATGTGATCCGGATTATTTTCGGCACGAAATGAGAGTGGAGATATAATAAAGAAATGCACAAATATATTGTGTATATCCAGTAATATAACAGAAATATATCAGAGATGCAACCATAAACATAGAGATACAGTAATACACGATTTCTATTAATGAAAGAAATGTACAGAGACTGTAAAAATACAGAGTGAAAGACTCGCTAGAATGGTGGAAGCT
>ML786194.1:263827-337217 GCA_009831015.1 Picea engelmannii | reverse complement strand
TCGTCCCTCTGTCGCGTGAGAGCTTGCTCAAGCAACAGACTGATAGGATCGTCTGCTCCGTCATTTTTCTTTTCTTCCGCCATTGAGGGTTTCTTGGGTGTGCGAGAGTGATTGTCTTCAAGAGAGACAAGCTCGAGACCCAAGTTGCTATACTCGGACCTCGTCGGGGACATGCACTGAAAAAATGATCAAGAGCAGCCTGCTCTGATACCACTGATCCGGATTATTTTCGGCACGAAATGAGAGTGGAGATATAATAAATAAATGCACAAAGATATTGTGTATATCCAGTAATATAACATAAATATATCAGATATGCAACCATAAACACAGAGATATAGTAATACACGATTTCTATTAATGAAAGAAATGTACAGAGACTGTAAAAATACAGAGTGAAAGACTCGCTAGAATGGTGGCAGCTTATCTCTGAGAAGAGATGTGACGGCTACTCGTATTCGCAAGAAGATGGTTACAATGAGGCTCTGGAGGCCTTTTTACAATAATTGGGAATGCCAAAAGTCCTAGACATCCAAAAACCTAACCCTAGGAGATGAAGCGCCAAAATTCATGTGAGCCCCGTTTGGGTAAGTTGGTGCATCAACTTCCCGGGGTCGTAACTTTTGCATACGCTCTCCGTTTTAGGCGTGTGATAGCTCGTTGGAAAGGTATCGTCGAGGAGATTCATTTTGGGGGCTCAATCATGCCTTTGGATATCATTGAGAACCTTGATCTTGAAAAACCTTCATTTAGGTCCTCAAAATGGCCCCGGAAGTTAAAACCTGCTAAAAATAGTAAATTGCCAAAATGGCCAGAAAACTGTTTTGAGCCATTTGGAAAAGGTGGGTGGCCCCCGACATCCACTTGGATCATGATGACACATTCCCTTTCCCTTGAAAGGAATTGGTCACATGATTCAAATATTTGGGTTTCTTTATGAAACCAAACACGTACAAGTTTGCTAATTGGATATGGATGTATAAAAAAGTTGAAGTGCACATTGCTCTCTAGGTAAACTGACTTCTCTTGAGAGGGGGACATCTAACATTGCTTAAATTAGTGCTATAAATCATACTTGTATATTGGACATCCATAGTAGTGGTGCTAAAAGGAATCCTTACAAAAATAAAAAAAAGCTAAGTTTTCAATTCTTTTGGTGAGGTTCAAAGCTCTCTTGAGGCATACCCCTGGTAAAATGGAGTTGTGTGGTGTTCCCAAAGAAGCTTGGAGGATGGGGAGTAAAAAAAAAATTCTTATTTTCTCTTTCTTTAACAACCAGAAGTTTATGGAGGCTCACTCATAATTCTTCTTTATGGGGTAAGGTCCTGAAATCCATAAACATGCAAAATATGGAAATTGAATACTTGTACAACTAGTTGAAAAAATCCACCAACAACTCTATTGTATGGAAAGTGATGGCAACAACTTTCCCTTTGGTGGGAATGTGGTCCATTTGGAAGATCGGTAATGTGCATAAGGTGGAAATGGTTTAGATCCTTGGTTGGGCATCATGGAGGATTTCCTCCTGTCGGATACTCTTTTACAATCTCTTCGTGATCATGTTGGTATTCTCTTCCTTGAGGACACAAAAGCCCAATCCCCACATTTAAGAGGGAGGAAAGGATGGAAGGTTGGAGAGGATATAGGGCTATCGGGGCTTGAAGTGACTGAGTGGTCTCACTACACAGGTAATTTGGTTTCCAATTACATTATTTTAAAGGAAGATGAGGACGATGTCCTTTGTTGGTCTAAAACTGCAAGTACATGAGAATACACAACAAAATTGGGGTATGATGCCATTATGGAGGCTAGTTTCTCTGGTGAAAAGAAATGGTGGTGGAATATCCTTTGGAAACTCTATGCACTCTTGAAGTGTAAAATCACTACGTGGTTATCCATTACCAACAAATTGCTAACATGGGAAATTGACTTGAAGAGAGGATGGATTGACCTTAGTAGATGTGCCATGTGTAAAGCAGATGAGGATTCAAGCTCTCATATGTTCACCCAATGTCATTATAATGTGTAGGTTATGAAGTATGTGTCATCAGAATTCAACCAGAAGGCCATTTGGATGCACTAGGGGATGGACGCTTGCTTATGGGTATGGTTGGAAAATAATTCGATAAATCAATTAGAAGCCTTCCCTTGTATTTTGGTCAATAACATATGGTAGGCACACAAGAGAAACATATTTAAATATGTGGATATTCCTCTAGAGATCGGTGCAAACCAGATCATCAATATGATGAAATAATTTAAGATGATGAAGAAAGGAAAGAAAACCTCGGATTTCGATCATGCAAGTTCTTTACATGGATATCCCTTGGGGATTCTTCGATGGAGCTAGTCAAAGATTTCCTCCTTCATGTGGGGTTGGAGTCGCGTTGTACATTAGCCAAAGCTATTATTTGGGGATTCTTCGATGGAGCTAGTCAAGGACTTCCTCCTTCATGTGGGGTTGGAGTCACGTTGTACATTAGCCAAAGCTATTACATGCACATATAATATGCACCAAGTATAGGCTCTAATAATAGAGTTGAACTCATTGCTTTGAGGACCCTGCGGGCTATTGCTTAAGAGAAAGGGATAAAAAAAACTGCAGGTAATGGGAAACTCTAAGTTTTTTATTGATTGGGCCCTCAAAAAGGTGAAAGTGGAAAATGTGTGCCTAAGACTGTTATTATAGGATATAGAGGATACTCTACAGTCCTTCGTTTGGCTTTCCTTCAAGCACATCTATATGTAACTCAACGTGAAAGATGATGAACTCTCAAAGGAAGCATTATTACTCCCTATCAGGGCCTTTGGTTTCTATGAATTTTTTGATGGCAAGGAATCGAAGTCAATGGAATTTTAGTTCTAAGCTTGTGTATGAAGATGAGTTTGTATGTTCCCCGAATGGGGTGTTCTCTCGACCACCTAGAGAAACAGTGGATGCGTGCAGGCTAGCACCCACCACAAGGTAACAGGTGGACACCACCTCATACTTCACCCATGTCCCTTTTGAAAATGCTTGACATCCATCATGTCTGCAAGTGGAAGTACGTCGGGAGTTAAGAAAAAGAGCAGCCTTAGGTGACGACGAGTTGGGTAATGATAGTGCCATTAATCCTCTTCATGCTCTCATTGCAAATGAAGATCACCTCCAGATGGACTTTGTCATTTCACAACGAACAAATGATGAACCCAGGCCATCACGATTTGAACAAGGCGATCATTATGAAAAAAGGGGAGATGGACGCAGGGCTAGATCCTCCAATTATAGTGATGAAGAAGTCAGGGTTTGCTATGTACTTGCACCTCGACTCGGCACATGTGAGAAGAATGTTGAAGGATGCTCTGGTTCGGGTTATGATTACAGGCCCGAAGGGGATGCTGCAAACTCAAGCTCTTATCTATGAGGAGTATGTATAAGGTTGGAAAGGAGAGTGTAGAGCCTACTTGGAGGCTCTCTTTAAGAAGGTATTAGGTGTTTTTTGCTACAGTTCTAGATAGCATTGTCTCACATTCCATCTCTCTGCCTGCTCTATTTCGTCTTCTCGCATTGTCTACTCTTGGCATTATGGCACCCCAAGGCAGGAAGCCTGGTCATCCTACAGCGACCCAACTCCATGCTGCCAAAGTTGTAGAAGAATTCTACTCTGACATTGTCCTTGAAGCCGCTAATTCTACCATGTAAGCCCTGGAGGGGGAATCTTGTCTTGTTCATGAGTTCAAGGAGGTCAATGAGGTGGAAGGAGTTGGGGGCCTGATTTTGGATATGGGTTGTACCAGAACCAGAAACTCCATCTTCTTTCGCACGATTAAACTCTATTGGCACACTAAAACTTTGGTAGCTTTGGGGTTGTTTCCCAAAGATGAGGATTTTAGGCAGCTAAAGGGATGCATGGAAGCTCTAGAGATTCAAAAAACTTACATTCTAGAGATTCTCTCATGGATTACGAATCGGCTTGGTGGGACCTTCACTCCCCAGAATGACACTACTCTGGTCCAAAATCTTCAAATGTCGTTGCCCAAAGGAATGTTTCTACTACTACTCACCCTCAAGTTTCTCATGATCATTGATGGAAGATGTTTTGGTTTTAGTTTCTCTTTTTGTCTCTGTAATCTAGACATTCATAAGCTAGCCACAATTAGGTAGAAGTATGAACATTTTCAAACAACTATTTTTCAGTCTTTTAAACTCATGAACAACTTATTGGCCTGGTTTCCCCTTAGGGGCAAGTTTTTTTGGTTGCCCAGAGACTGCCATGATCCCCCGGGGGGATTTGTTATGCTCTCTCTGTATATTCTTTTTATATTTAATACAATAGCTACTTACCAACCAAAAAAAGATGAGTTATTATGTTAATGTAAATGTGAAAGAAGAAGTATGAACCCATTTTTGTCAAAGGTCATTAAGGTAGAAATATTTTTGGTATAGATTGTTTTTATGAGTAGAATATAGAATGGACGTTTTTGAAAAAAAAAAAAAGGCCCTAATGAATGTCTTTTTGGAATAGTAACATGTATAATTAAACCTCATTAATATAATATGTTTTTCTACAAAGTATATATAACTAGCAATATATATAAACAATATATGTAATCGAACTCTTGACCTTTCTTCCAATAAAATACTCCTGATCAAACAAAAATCATGGATGGGTGAATGTATTCAGTTGACAACACCCCAATTAACTTGAAATGCTAAAAAAAAAAATTAAAAATAGTTCTAAATACTACATACAACGAAGACAAGGGTCTCGACTTATAAAGAATGAAGAGCGTTTGGTATGAGTCATTCTAACTCAGAAATAAAGAGGCGTTACGGGCATGTATTTATAAAATAAATTACATTTTTGACGTTTATAAAAGAAAGGAAATTACGTATTGAGGTATATATATATATATTTTTTTTTAAATAAAAAAGTAGAACCTGCTATATTAGATAACCAAAACTCTTACAGAGTGTACAAAAATGTGGGTCTGAAACCATCCAAAATGCTGCCAATTATCGGAAACCGGCATATATAGAGGGCAAGTAGCAATAGCATGAGAATCTTAAAAACAGAGTGGCTTCTGTCCTGCCCGTAGGAAACCAGGACAGATGCAAAATGTCTAAATACATATAAAACAGTGAAGTAATAAAGCTAGGAACTAGGAAGACATATAAAACTAGGAACTGAAATAGCATAAGAAACCTAGATGCCTGGTGACCTGTCATCCTCGCTATTCTGCCTCGTGGTCCCTGCCAGGATGGAAAAAGCTTGCACACAGAGGGGACATTTCCGCTTGGCAGGTACATTGGAGAACGCGTCAAAGAGCATGTCCATGCTTTGGCCCATGAGGAGAGCCCGATGTTCCAGATCCGACAGGTGCCCACGGAGGTCAAACAAAAGAGCCAGGTGTTCATCCCGGATGAGTGAGCCATGTAAGCTACCACCCCCGTCCATCGTCGCTTCAGAGCCCCCTTCGAACACCATCTGCTCCACCGCAGCCGTCGCACCCTTCGAGCCTTCATCGAACGCCTGTGCGCCAAGGCAGCTACAAATTTCGTCACCAGGCCAGGGAATTTCCTCCACGATACAGCCGGGTGTATCATCTAACAGGGTCGGAGTGAGCTTGCAGGCTTCCAGATGGGTCGCCACTCGAGTCTTCTCGCAAATTGACGGGTCTTCCATGGACAAGTCTTTCAGGGACGGGTCTTCCACGATAATACATGGGGGAAACTCCTCCTCAGAACCGGAATTCTGCAGTGCTCTCGGCGCCTTTCCTTTGACATCGCTACTACATCCCACACCAGGCTCAGCTATGGTGGCAATTCGCGCCATTCTTTATGCCCTGGCCCTCTGTCTTAGAATGGACGTCGCTAGTGCCAAGGCCTTCTCCAACTGATCCCTGCGGCGCCTCTGCGCCTTTTGCGCCTCCCAGGCTATGCTACGGCGAGGTGTTCCTCGCTTCCTGGCCATGGAAAAGGAGCAGGGCAATTGCGGATTAAGCGTGCTCTGTCTCAAGGTGGTCGGAGAGAGATACAACGGAAATGTTGGACCGCCCCCGAGCCCCCGGGTAAAATGCGGAATGCAGAGTTGCACTAGAACGTCATGGTATACACTAGGCGTGAATAGAATTGGGCTGCTCCAGAGCATCCAGACAGAGCTCGGAGCCGAGGTGAAAACCAAATAAACGAGAGCCGAAGTCATCCTCCCACCTATAGCCTTTGCCATCCCGTAAACACTGCAATCGTAAATGCTCGCGCGAGGGAGAGGTCCCTCCGTCCTGCCCCTGCAACTATGGCCGTCCTTCATGATAAATGTTGGCTCGTGGGTAGCAGTTAACGGCATTTATGCCATGGCCTAGTGCAAATCCACCTGTGGCTTCTAAACTACATGTCACCCCATCCGAGGCATATTGAGGTATATTTAAAATATATATTTTTAGATTTAAAAGAAATTACAAGAGTGAATCAGATTATACATTTACAAATCCTATATAAAAATTAAATATATTGAAAAAAATAATTTTAACATTCTTTACGATAGAAAAATGATTTTTTTTTAAATTCAAATATAAAATAACATTATTTTTAATAAGAAATTAGTTATTTGTATTGGCGTTGTTTTATGACTGGTTATATGAAATGGTTAGCACATTAATATTGATATCGGATAAGTATATGGTTTTTATGAAGTATAAAAGTTTTTTATATTATATTGAAATGTATGGTTGGTACAAAGTGCAAAATCATAAATTATAATTTGTATTTCATATTTATATTTAATAGTTTAATGTTTGTAGGGGTGTAGATTGATTGGCAAGTGTCATGTAAATAGAAGGAAATATGTAAAGGAGGTCTCAAGTTCGATTTTCACCCCGATTTACTTTTGCTCCATGCTTGTGGGTTGTGTGGTGCACTTGGGGTTATAGTGGTAGTGGACGGGTATCGACCATGTGTCACATGAGTACGAGAACCGCGGTTATAGTGGTAGTGGACGGGTATCGACCACATGTCACACGAGTACGAGAACCACGAGTTACCGATTCCCCCAGTAAAAAAATAGTTTAAAAAAACTAGAATCTATTTTTATTTATGTTAAATTAATGGTAATTGTTTATAATGGATCCATGCTCAAGCCTCAAGCTCTAATCCCCTTCCGTCTTCCCACCTTGTTTTCACAGAGGAACAACACAACACTACTCAGACTCTCAAGTGTGACAATGCATAGAAGAAGTTCCAGCAAGAACTCATGGAAAAGAGTTTGGATTGATTACTAGATTCTGGAGCGGTTGATCCCAAGCAAAGACACAGGGAGGAGGAACTTCTCCAGGATATCATGGTTCGAAAATGGATAGATTCATATGAGCATCCCTTTCCTCATAATTATATTTCTAAATAAGTTTTTATGGATTGTTATTTTTTCTTCTTACAGTCATAGTTTGGTCTATAAGATGGAAGACCCATTCATTTTGCTATAGTTATCTACTCAAATCTTTTATCTCATGTCAAACTTTGTAACTAAGTATTTTTACAGTCGCCATAAAATAATACTTTGGAATTTCTTCACCTGGTGGTGGGGTCGGTTTCATCTAATGACAATCTCAACACCAGTGTCGTCATTTTGCTATGTAACTTCAGTTTATAGCAGGTAATATAAAAACTATTTTACAAAAAAAATTGTTTATAATTTATTATTTATTTAAAAAAAATTATAATGACAAAATTAACATATTTATATAACAAATTATTACATTTTTTTAAGATTGTTAATTAATAGTGTAGTTATAATTTTGGATGTTTTTTTTCTTTCTTTATATATATATATATATATATATATATATATATATATATATATATGTTTAATTAATTTTAATTAATAATAAAATAAAATTTGAATGAAATTATAATATATTTAATTAAATTAAATTATAAAATTTAAATAGAATTATACTATATTTAATTATATTATATTGATGATGATGATTATTAACGTCCACTAAGACCAAATTGGTCTATTGGATCTTAAGAGGGCAAGTGATTACTTGTGATTCTTTAGAATTTTGCTTCTGTGCTCGAAAAGCATTAAGAGAAGCTTTTCAGGATCACCATACTTTTGTTGAGTTAAGAGGTTAGGAAGGTTGGTAGTGTGACAAATATTTTGAAAATGAGATCTATTATGGGTATAGGCTGGACAATCTAAGAGAAAGTGATTTTCATTTTCAACCTTCTTAGTGTCACAAAGGTGACACACTCTTTCATCCCATGGCGTTTTCGGAATTGACCAACGTCCAGTTTCACTATGGAGCTCGTGAGAATTTGTCCTAATCTTAGCAATGTTTATTTTTTTCTTTACACTTGGAAAAATAGATAGATAATTTTGATCTTCTAGATTAGGGTTGATTACATCCTTATAATACCTTAATTTTCTTTTTTCCTCTAACTCTTTATCACACGACATTTTCTCCTTAAATTTTGATTTTATTTATTTTTAATAGTATCTTTATTTTGCAAAATGGTGTCTTCCGTGATTCCCCAGTAGTTTAGCCAAGATCAAGCATCTTTATGCCATCCTCGCTTGATTCGATGGTGGTTATGACTCGATTTTGAAGCAATTTTAGGAAGCCTCTTGTCTTCCATGTTGTTTAACTTGTTCTTATACATTAGGTATCTAGTCATATCCATGCTCTCAATGGGGTAGAGGCTTGTTTCTAATAGGAGGATGTGATAGGGCGTATTTCCTTTAATTTTGAGATTATAGGTTATAAAATTCTTTTGTATTTACTCTATCTTTCTCCAGGATTCACGAGAGATACTACAACCCAAGACTTCACATCCATAATGAATAACAGGTGTAACATGAGTCTCAAAGAGGAGTTTTTTCTTATCCCAACTCCAAATATCAACTGATTTACAATTGTTTTCAAGCCCATAATAAGCTTTCCATCCGCCAATAATCCTTTTCTCAATGCTATAATTCCAATTGAGCTTGTGGTGAATATCAATTCCAAGATATTTGTATGAAGTCACTTCCTCCAAGTTGTTGTTGTCATATACGAAGGTATCATAAGGGATTTTATTGGATTTAATAATCATGACCTTAGTCTTATCAGTATTAACAGTCATACCCATATTGGAGCAAAAATCCTTGATGATTCTTAGTTGGTTTTCAAGATCACGGGGACTCCTTTCCATAACAATGATATCATCGGCATAAAAAAGAATATTGATGACTATACCAGTGAGAGTAGGGCCGACACAACCTTTTTTTTCCAAGCAATCTTCTAACTTGTCAATGTATATGCCAAAAAGGGTAGGGGACAAGGGACAACCTTGTTTGACTCTGATATTGCAGTTAATCTCTTTTGACCAGCCCTTAGTGTTTTTAAACTTAGCAATAACGTTATCATACATCCTTATTGTAGCAACCCTAAACTCAAGAGGCACTTTTATCTCTTCCAACCTATTCCAAAGGTTTTTCCTAGGAACCATGTCAAAATCTTTTCTAAAGTCAACAAAACAACAAAAAAGATTGGTTTTAGTATTACGGAACTCCTCTGCAATGATCCTAAAGGTAACAAGATGGTCCACAGATGAATGATATATAGCTATTTTACCGTGAATTTCTAGCCAAAGGCTAATCTTCTTTTCCAAAATAATTCCAAAAGCTTGGCTAAAATCGAGCTAATCATAATGGTCCTATAATTAGAGGGAATGTTTCTATCCCCATTTTTAAAAATAGGAACACTGAGGCTTTGTGTCTAGGGTTTAGGGAAGCCCTGCTTGACTTCTAAATTGAAGAATTTGTGTATGTGAGGGATAAGGATAGGCCCTCCGATTTTAAAAATTCCAGCTTGGTATCATTCAATGTCCTTAGCTTTCCCATTTGCAAGCCGCTTAACCCCGAACTCTGTGTCATCTAAAGAAAAAACTTCTTCCTTTGTAGGGACAATAGGAATGGTGTCCATGGAATTAGGGAACTTGTAAAGACTTTTAAGGTAGGAATTCCAGTCCCTTAAGGGAATCCTATTATTTTCTTTAGTATTGTAGTTTAGAATTTGGCTCCAGAACTTCTTAGGATCCAACTTATATAGTTGTGAAAGTTTCTCTTGCCTTTTATTTTATTTTTATAAGTAAGATTGTATAAAAGTCTGTCAAAATCAGGGTTACAAAAAAAATCCGTTATTCTAGGCTATAAACACTAAGTTGCCCCGAGGGGAAACCATCTTAGCCAGCCGAACAATACCAAAGTTTAAGTCTTAAGCTACTGAGCATAAAAATGTATCTACTGACATTAACAAAACCCAAAATTTTGGTCCTTAATATTGACCATCATAACAGTAATAACCATTGATAGTATTTGATATAGGTGGCTATCATGATGCAAAACCACATTTACACACATAGCATAATAACAACGACACCTGGAGATATCACATAGTGGGGATGTAATCTTTCCACACATTCGAGAAGAAGGCGTCGGGTGTCGAGTCCCCAAGAGGAGTCAACTCCTTCTCGACTGGTGTCCCGTCTAGTTGCATGGCGTCCTCCGGATGGGTTGGTGGCACGTTCTCCTCCTGGCCTGGTGCTTCGTGCTCCGAAGTCCCCAGTGGGGGAGATGGTGCCAATATTGGTGTCACAACTCCTTCATCTTGAGCTTCTTCTGCTATGGGGTGATGGGAACCCTACATTGCTGAGAGCAGGTGCAAGAATTGTGATGCCTTGCCGTCCAAAATATCTAGGTGGAACCGGAGGTCATCCAAGTCCTGTCGCAAGTCAAAGACCAGGCCTTGCAACGTGTGAGGTTGGTTTGCAATTTAGAATCTGGGTTTGCACTAGAGTCAACTCATGAGAAAGGTTGTTGTCGTGAGTTCTAGCTTGCCTGGAGCGACTGGGAAGCTGAGCAGGCCAGTGAATTAGGGGGAGCCAATGGACCTGGGTATGAAGCAGAGCCTGAGTTTCCTGGAGGTACTAGGATGAATCCCAGCGAGGTCGTCGAGACATCAAGCCATTCCATCCTATAGGAAAATGATAAAGAAAGGGGTGGGAGGTTGGTTGGAGTATGAGTTGATTGCGCCAGGGAGGAGGACGAGGTGGCCGACAAGGAGGAGGAACTGTGGGAGGGTGCAAGTAGAGGGTGGAGGGCCAAACGGGGTCGGCTAGGATGTCATGTCGAACCTTTTTTAGACTTTCCTCACTGTCTGGGCATCTCTGAAACACTAGGAGGGTGAAAATGACCAGGAGTGAGCGACAACAGACCAAAGAGAAGTTGGGCGAGAGGTCGAGCTCTGGTGAAATCAACCAAAAGAGAATGAGGCATTCGGAGCATCTGATGTAGTTCAAATAACCCAAGTAGCTGGTGCGATTCAATAAGCGTCCACATGCGTAGAGTAAAGGACGAACCATGGCGTTGGCCCATCGAAGGCACGGCAAGGTAGAGCAGGGTGCACTGAGAGTAATGGCGCCCTGCCTCATGCATGGTAGTATTAAATTCATTAAGGTGGCGGGAGGGAGAGGCATGCATCCGTCATGTGGTTGGTGCCATGGTGGCTCTCTCCTGGCTGCTCCATTGGAAGCGTGTTGTCCACTATCACCCCATCCGGGGAGTTGTCGATGATTAGAGATTTTGTTTGGCATCTCTGAAAGATAGGGTGCATTTGGTGGGTGGGGACCTGGCAGAGAAGATACGGTCCCTTCCTTTCTGCCCCAATATTAGCTAGGTCTTCCGCAATCTGATTAGGTTTTCTTCTCACATGGGAAGGGATGAGAGCCTAGCCGGGTTGCAGAAGAGTTACAATTTTCCTTAACCCGTGAGAGAGGCGCCAACAGGGAGAAACTTTCTTTGAGTTTGCTTCGTTCAGGATTTTTTGGAAAAGATTGAGAATGACTTGAGAGTCTCCTTCCACTATGATTTTGTGATAGTTATGTTCTATGGATAATTGAAGCCCTCTTGTTAGCCCCCAAAGTTTTTCTACATTGTTGGTAGTGTGGCCTAAATTTCCCGCGGTGAGGAGGAGGATGTTCCCCTGATGATTGTGAAAAAACGCACCAAAATCTTCCGCTCCTGGGTTCCCTTTGGAAGCTCCATCAAAATTTAGCTTGATAAAGTCCAATGGAGGGGGGGACCAATGGGAGGGACTATCCCCTTGAGGAGGAGGAGGAGGAGGAGGGAGCATACTTTGGTTCTTATTGAGTTTCCAGTTATTCATAATGCTTTGTTCTTGGGTATGGCATGTTAAGTCTGCCTCAGACCATTTCTCCAAGTTGATTGTTTATGTTATATTGCGACAAATATTGGTCCAGCCGTAATGCCAGTTACTCTGGGTATTCCTGAAGATTCAGAAATTTCTTTCCTTCCAAAGTTGCCAAAGGATGAAACCAGGGACCAATTGCCAAATGTGATTTAGAACCGGTGATTGAAAATCCTTGTCTCTCCAAGCTTCGATGGTGTTGTTGATACTATCCCTTTTGCGATCTGAGGTGTGCATAATGGTTGTGCAATGGTCCCAAACTTTAGCATTGTAGGGGAAGGTGTTAAGAAGGTGATTCGTGGTTTCAGCCTCTACCAGGCAAAGATGGCAAATATAAGGTCCTGTAAAGCCCCTTTTGGTTAGATTGTCCCAGGTGAGAATGCTTTTGTGTGCCAACAACCAAAGGAATATGCTAATTTTTTGCCAGTGTTTCAGAGACCAAATTTTACGCCAGACTTCCCTTGGGGGAGGGGGATTGAGATTGGCCTTTATGGAATATGCCTCTTTGATGTTAAAAGTTCCCCTTGGAGAGCTTCCCCATCGAAGGATGTCCTCACCTTGTAGGATAGGAATTTTTCGTTCGTCGATCATGTTGTACCAAGGTTGAAGGTCCTGTACTTCGACGTGTAGGTCCTATTTATTGGAATTCCATCATCTCCATACGAAATTCATGAGGTTGACCCTCCAGTAATCTGCCACTCTTGTCAGACCTGCTTGAATTGTTGGGGGGCAGAAGGTAACAACCCAGTCCTCTTGTGCTAAAACTGGGAGTTGCTGCCAAGAATAATTCCAGAAAAGGGTTGTCTAACCATTTTTTATTTCCCAGAAAGCGTGATTGACTACCAGGTGGTGATTTTTCCTAGGAGTTGTCCAAATCAGGGATCCTGGGGTATCTTCGTTCTAGCAAATGAGGCTTCTTTTTGTTTCATTGGGAGTATACTTCCTTCGCCAAATCCTGGCCCAGAGGTCTTGAGGTCTCTTCAACCATCTCCACCAGATCTTGGTGTTTAGTACTTTATTCAGAGTAGAGGGATCTCTGATTCCCATACCCCCTTGAGGCTTAGGACGACAGAGATTTTCCTAGCTAATCAGAGCTAATTTCTTCCCCACTTTGAGTCCCTACCAGAGAAAGTTTCTTTGCAGGGCTTTGATGGCATTAAGAATGAAGTTTGTGGCCGCGAGAGCCAAGAAACCATAGACAGGTAGAGCTTGCAGAACTGATCTAAGGAGGATGAGGCCACTGGGGAGGTTGAGAGCTCGATAGGTCCAAAAGGAGAGTCTTTTTGAAAAGGAAGTGAGGAGGCTTTCCCAGGAGCTGTTTCTGAGGGATTTATCTAGCAGGGGGATGCTGAGGTACTTGGATGGAAGGGAGATTCGAGTGAAACCAAAAATATCTGGGATGTGGAGCTGAATCGGCACTAGAGTGTTGAAAAAGGAGATCTGGGATTTTTCCTTGTTTATGTCTATCCCCGAGGCCTCACATAAGGTGTGGGTGATAGAGAGAAAACTATGGGCCTCTTGGAATGTGGGGGAACCCATCATCAGAGTATCGTCCACAAATTGGATGTGTGAGATCGGGTGGTTGATGCCATGCAAGGGAAACCCTTTTATCTTTTTTTTGCTACCGCAACCTGAATGGAGTGACTGAGGCCTTCAGCCAAGATGATGAAGAGGAAAGGGGAGAGGGGGTTCCCCTACCTGATTCCTCTAGAGGGGGAGAAAAGGCATGAAGGAACTCCATTGATAAGTATTGAGAAGAAGGTCGAGGAGGTGAGGTCCAGGATTCAGTCTACCCAGGAGGGGTCGAAACCAAAGGCGAGAAGCATCGGGTGCATGTAGTCCCAGCTTAACTTATCAAAAGATTTGGAGAGATCCAGTTTTAAGAGCATACCTGGAGTTCGGGTCTTCTGAAGAGAGTGGATGAATTCATGTGCGAGGATGACATTGTCCAGGATCTTTCTGCCTTCCACATACCATGATTGTTCTGGCGAGATGATGAAGGGAAGGAGAGGCTTGAGTCACCTTTCTATCACCTTGGTTAGGAGATTGTAGATGATGTTACAAAGGGCGATCAGCTGAAACCGCTTAGGATGGCTGACACTCTCTTCTTTGGGGATGAGGGTAAGGAAAGTGGCGTTGAGGGCCAGGAGGACTTGACCTGAAAGTCTAGAGTCTTCAATGATCTCCCATACTTCCTCTCTGAGCATTGGCCAATAATGATGAAAGAAGTCTAACGTGAAGCCATCTGGCCACGGGGGTTTTCCCTTGGGGGTGTCCTGGAGAGCCTGGTCAACTTCTTCAAGTGTTATGGGTCGAACCAGGGCCGCGTTCTGTTCCTCAAATATTATGGAGGGTATGTGCTTCATGATTTGGGCAATCACTTGAGTTATGTCCCTCCAAGGCTTCGACAAAAGGTTTTGATAATAGGAGACCAACTCTTCTTCCAGCTCCTCATGAGTGTGCCTAATTTTCCCATTATCTGAGATAAGTTGAGTGATGTGATTAGAATTCCTTCTTTGGATGGTGGACCTATGGAAAAACTTGGTGTTTCTATCGTCCTCTTTGAGCCATTGGATGCGAGACTTTTTCCTCCACAAGATTTCTTCTTGGGCTTTTCTTTCCTCCAGCTTTTGGCTTATTACCTCTTCCTGCAACTTGAGGGGTTCAGAAAGACCCATATCCCGAATTTGGCTTTGAACGGTGCTCATTTGCTTTGCTAGTTTTCTTTGGGCCTCAAAGATGTTGCCAAAAGTTTGCTTGTTTCAAGTTTTGAGTTTTTGTTTGAAGTTCTTGAGTTTCTGCTAAAACCTATACATCTTGGAACCGTTGGACATTGTAGCCTCCTTCCACCAAGTGTGAGTGTTCTGCTGGAAGTCAGGGTGGTTGAGCTAGAACTGCTCCAGTCTGAAGGGTTTTCTCCCTGGAGTTGTTGGGATGTCCAACCAAAGTTGGATGGGCCAATGATTAGATCCGTGGAAGTCAAGAATACTGGCTTCCAAGGCTGTACCCTCCAGCATGAGCGAGTCCGAGAGGAGGAAGTGATCCAGTCTACAAGCTATTTGGTGGGAGCTTGTTCTACGATTTGTCTAGGTGAAGGTGTCATTGGAGGTGTTTGGGTCCACGAGGCTTAGGTTATCGATTAGGCGCTGAAATTCCTTCGAATCTGCTTCAAGACGACACGTTCCTCCTCTCTTTTCATCCAGGTTGCATATCATGTTAAAATAGCCTCCCAGGATCCACCTACTCCCCATGGTTAGAGTTTCTTGATATTCTAGGCTGCGTAGGAAGGCAGATTTGTCCCTTGAGTTGGCTGGTCCATAGACATTGGTTAAATGACCTGGCGTGTTGAAGTCGATGAGTCGGTAGGCTTCCGAGATGGACCATTTGATTGTGAAGAAGTTGTCCATAGTGATCAAGTTGGGGTTCCAAAGGATAGCCAACCTGCCTACTACCCCCATGGTTGTAGTAGATATGCCTTTCCCTTGCTTCCATAAATTGGGGAGGATCTTTTCCATCTCTTCTATGCTGTGTTTTGTTTCCTGAAGCAACATTATGTATGGTTTTTCTACAATGATCATATCCTATAGTAATCTCTGTTTACTACGATCGTTGAGTCCTCGTATATTCCAGGAGATTATCTTCATGAGGAGGAAGGGGGGGGGAGGGGGAGGGGTGGGAAACTATCAGATATTAGATGTATCTAACCTGAGTTAACCATGAAGTGTCATATCTCCTGGATGAGCTTGTTGGTGGATTTCCTTCCTCTTTTCTTTTCATTTTTCTGAGATTTTTGTTGTTCCTTCTGCATGTTTCCCTGGATTCCTAAGCCTGCACTGGATCTAGCGGTAGAGACAATGGAAGAGTTGAGGAAGATCTTGTACACTTTTCTCAGTTGATCAGGGGGGATGGTATAGATTTTGTGATGCCTGTATGTGTGCTCCAGGTCTACTCTTGCTAGATCTTGCTCATCTAGTTCCATTTCCATGTCTCTGTTTTTTGCCTCTGAGGGGTCCGAGGATGCAACAGTGGAGCTGGTTGTGGGGATGATTGGGGTTTTCCCTTGGGTATCCCGTGCCTTCCCTTTCATTGGATTGAGGGGTGTTTTCTCTGGGGGTGGGTCTTGTGGGCCTTCCATACCCTCTGGTTGTTGTTGCATAATCTCAAATTGGTTACTCGTGGTTGGTTTCTGGATGGTCTGCGATGTTGGTCACTTGCCTCCTTGTCTATGCTTTCCCATCGTTGGTATGAAACTCTCTTTGTCTTTGTTTTCTTCTATTTTCCCTCTTTGATAGAAGTGTTGAGGGGATAGTCCCTAAAGAGGTGTCCATGCTCATGGCATTTTCGACATCTAAACAGAATGTGTTCATAGTCGATGGTTTGCACCCAGTCCTCATCCTGTTATTCCATAATGATAGATCCTGGTAATGTATTTGTAATGTTCAGATAGACACATATGCATGCATAGGAGGTATACCTTCATTTATTGGTGGCTTCCGAGGATTTGACATACACTCCTATTGTATTTCCTATGCCTGCTAGGACCTCTTCCAGCTAGAACTCCTACGGGAAGGAATATAGCCTTAACTACACTGGGGCGTGTGCAAATTCCTTCGATTCAAGGATACATTTTTCTGTCTAGAATCTCAAAAAGAGAACCTCCGAATTAAAGAAATATGGGCCGTCGTCAAAGATGTGGTTCCAGTCTTCTAGGTTATGCAATATTATTGTGAAAAAACCCTTGGAGCCCAGCTGCAGATCAAAGTGACCTTTGGGATTCCACCATTGATATATCCATTTCACCAATTCCTTTTCCAAGGGCCAGAGGCCTAAAAGTTTACCGATTAAAGCGTAGTCTCTCATGTATTTCTTCTTTTCCTCAATCTGGGGTGTGCTTACAATGTATTTCGGGGCTTGCGGTGCTTGGGGGATGCATTTTCCTGGTACCCAAGGTCGATCCGTACTTGTTGCGGCTTGAGATTTCCCTGAATCTATATCCATCTCTCAATATTTGAATGTCCCCTCGAATATAAGTCGTGGTCTAAGATCCAGGGGGGTTCGAAGGTTGGGCACTTGGAGTCGCCTATGTTTTTCCCTTGTGCAGTTGCGTCACTGTAGGAAGGGCCTCTCGGCCCTCCCTCATTCAGAATCATTGTTACCCTATGGGGCGGTGAGGTGCACCAGGTCAGAAGTATCCCTAACCCTAGCGCTTCAACATAACTTCTTAGTTTGAAAACAAAGAACAATCAACTTGCCCTTTCCTATTATTGATATAGTACATTTTTTCATTTTAATTAGGGCTTTGTACGTATTGATCTTATCGAGTTTTAATGACTTATTAGAAGCATCCCTATTGACTTTCCTAGCAATTTTACATTCTTTATCATACCAAGGGTTGGTCATTCTATTATTCTTTTTTATAGGACACCTTGAAAGAGAACTTGTTAATAGAAGTGGAAAGGGTAGTTTTAAAATTATGATAGAGTTCTTCAATGTTGTCCTTATAAGTTAGGAGATTTAATTTGCTATTTAAATCCTTTAAGAAAATGTCAACTTTACTTTTGTCAAAGTGCAAATTCCTTTGATTATCATAATTCTCTTCAATGGCACTTCTATGCATGGAAAATTTTATAGTTAGGGTTAAAGGTTTATGATCAGAGCCAAGCTCATGGTCATTTAAAAGTTCAAAAATTGTTATTTGGTTTGACATGGGGATATTAGATATCACATAATCTACAACACTACTACCTAGCCCATGAATACTAGTCATCTGATTGGAGTTTGGCCACTTCATTACTCCATTGCAAATTATTAGGTCTTGAGAGTTGCAGAGCTTGACCAACTCAGTACCAAACAAATTCTCCATTAGGTCTTCAGAGCTTCTTTTGTATCTATTAGATAAAACAAGGTCATCATCTAGCCATAAAGGATTATGGTTGGAATCAGTACTTAAAAGAGTATCTTGTTTAGTTGCAGTCCTAGCATTAAAGTCTCATAGCAGGAGGATATTACCTTCATTTTCAAACTATAAATATCTTGTTCTAACTTATTATAGGGACAATTGTTATCTAGATTGTTTTTCTTATAAAAAGTAGAATTAATAGGTGAAAAATAGAAAATTGCTATATACATCTTCTTAGCATTGGTGTCTGAAATTCCTATCCAAATGTATTGATTGAGAGGGTCAATCTTATGAAGTTGAATGCGAGGAGAAATGCTCTTTTTAATATAACAAACTATGCCTCATATCCCTCTATAGTGGGATTTTTTGTTCCATGTCGACCACAAGAAAAATCCTTCTATGTTAGGGATCTTAGACTCCTCATGCTCCCAAGTTTCAACTAGACAAATAATATCAATATCACTCAGGATCCAACTTATCATAGGACCTTTGTGCCATGGAAATCCACGATAGTTCCAAAAAAGGATCATGAGTGTCCCAAATTCCTATTTATTATTATCCTTCTAGTCTCTATCCCTAACAATAACTTTTCGATTACTAATTATTGTCCATTTTCCTTATTTCCTGGATTCCTTTACCTTTTGAACTTCCTTCCTTAATTTAGCTTGGTCTTTGGGAATGAGGTCTTCATTTATAAATATTCTTGACCCTTTTAAACTCGGAGATTTACTAAGTATGATATATTTATGGTCATTACAACTTACTTTGACACGGATCAACCTATCTTTGTGATCAATTATTTTTCCTAGCCTCTTTGCTTTTATGAGGTAAGTTGTATCAATTTGTGATTTATTATTTAATTCTTCTTTTACTATTTCTAGTGTATCCTCCTCTTGTTGTTCTTTTACACCAAAAATTATGAGGTTCAAGGCTCTTTTGTTACACTCATGGTCCAGTTCAATTATCTTATTCATTTCCTCTTTGATGGGTTTGATATCCAATTTGTTTTCCATATTATCGAGGGTCAAATTGTTGGTTATTTTTTCTTCTATCTCTTTAATCCTATCTCTCAAGTTGTGATTTTCTTCAACCCCTCCTTCTTGGGTTGATTGTTTATGTTTTTCCATTTCTTGAATCCTATCCTTCATTGTCTGCAATTCATTCTTGAACCCTAAGAATCAATCCTCTATTTGAGTTTGAATGGTATCTTTAATATTTTTATCAATCATTGTCTCTAGCTCTATTTGGAGTTTTACGTCTCTTTCTTCACTCTTTTTTTCTAATGATTCTAACTCTATTTGGATTTTGGCATCTCTCTCTTCTCTCATTTTTTCTATTGATTCCATATAATCGTAAAGGATCTCTAGGGTGATTTTGGGGGGCCTCCCCTTGTTAGGCTGAGTTTTTGGAATAGGTGGTGGAGTGCTCATATTGAAAAGAAGAGAAAAAAAAAATGTAACAATTATTATTTTGGATTAACTTTAAAAATGGAAAATATTTTTTTTTAATTGATAATAATGATATTAATTATTATCTCTCAAAACAACTTTTACTTATGAAACTTAAAATAAAAAATATTTAAATTTGTTTACGTTAATAGATTATAAATATATTTTAAATTAAAATTGAATCAAAGTAAAAAGTGATTCACCTCATTTCACATGTCCGATTTCTCAATCAGTTGAAGAAGCCAAAAATAATTTCCAAAAACCACAGAGAAGTTTCGGAGAGACCGAGAGAAACTACAGAGATTATTCTGGGAGAAAAAGGTAAAAACCAAAGAGAAGTATTATTCCCCGTAGATATATAATGTTGGAAATAAAATATCTCCTTCAACAGAGAAGTATTATTCTCGTTCAAAACCGTAGAGAAGTATTATTCTAGTTCAAAACCACAAAAAAGTATTATTCTAGTTCAAAACCGCAAAGATTATTAAATTATCATTATATTATAATAATATATAAATAGATTATTAAATTATCATTATATTATAATAATATATAAATAGATTATTAAATTATCATTATATTATAATAAAAATATTATAGGTAAGATGTATAATAAACTGTAGATAAATTTATAAAATATTGAGGAAGATGTATAATATTTTTATTTTAAATTAAAATATTAAAAAAAATCAAATTAATCAAAACATATATGATGAATTATTGTGTTTAGTAAATTTAAATTAATAATAAAATAAATTTTGTATATAAATTATATTTAATTAATAGTAAAATGAGATTTGAATGAAGTTATAAAATGTTAAAAATACACCATGTTTCTAATTTCAATTTAAATAGGATATCCAATGATATTAATGAAAGAGAAAAAGTAAAATTCAACTTAAAAAAGAGGTTTTCTATACATTTTTTTTTAATGATCACATGAACTTGTATACAATAATAATGGTTGAGAAGGTAATTCTAATGTTTTTATTTTTATTTTTTATTAAAAAAAAATATTATTTTAATATGATAATAATGAAGATTAGCATTTATTGAGATTAAATTTAATAAATATTAAACTAAAAAAAAAAATTATTTGATTTGTTTTAAAAAAAAAATTTAACATTGAAAAGCTCTAAAAAAAGTATTTCTAAATCAATATAGTTTTGATGCGTTAAAAATTTAGGAAAGTAAAATTTTCGACGCTATAACTCTGTTGAAACTCTAGATTTTCGGCATTGATATATTTGAGGTCATCAGGCCTACAACTATGTCAGGGGAGGACCTCGACCCTCTACCAGGATTCAAAACCGATAATGAAGCCTTCGAGGTTGGTTGGCTCATTGGGGAAGCCCTCTTCTCGTCCTACACACTCTTGTTTTGTCAAGAAGCTTGATCAAATTCTTGAAATCAATCTTCTTTGCATCACAACTCGTTGTAAGGAATTGGTGTATGAAACTAAGGGACTAATAGGATAGTTCACGGGTCTTTGGCCACCTCGATGCCAAATGGAAACATGGTTAGCAAAGAAATGGATTCCTCTTATTAGGGGGAGGCTCAACCATTTATTATATGGTAAGGGATTCTACACCTTCCTTTTTTAATATAAAGAGGATAGATAATTTATTTTTCGAAGTGGCCCATTCTTTTTCGAGACTAGGAAAATGTATTTGAACCCTTGGACACTCGATTTTGATTAAAAAAGTGATATTATCTCAGTTGTTTCGGTTTGGGTTTGTCTTTCCCACCTTCCCCTCCATTATTGGGGAGATGACACCCTAAAGTGTATATGAGATTCTCTAGGAAAATATATTGATAAATTAGAGCTGAAGATGTCAATGTATGCCTATGAAAGAATTTGTGTTGAAGTAGATTTGGAAAAAGGGATTCAAGAATCCATAAATATATCTTCAGATGGATGGAATCATGTCCAACAGCTTGACTATGAACAAATCCATTTAAGTGCAAATATTTCCACGAGTATGGACATTTCGCAAGAAATTTTCCCAAAAATTGACAGGGGAATCTTGTTTTAAATGAAGAACAAGAGGAAGAATGGCAGCATGTAAGGAAGAAACAAAATACTAGAAGAAATGCAAGACAAA
The DNA here is from genome assembly GCA_009831015.1 of Picea engelmannii. NCBI lineage: Eukaryota > Viridiplantae > Streptophyta > Pinopsida > Pinales > Pinaceae > Picea > Picea engelmannii. The sequence goes on along the minus strand of ML786194.1, from coordinate 315,537 downwards.
ACTTGGGATACCCAAACCCTAACCTCCCAAAAAACCCACCTCAAAAGCCTTCAACAACACCAAACCCTAAGGAAAATCGACGTAATCAGGGAAGTAAAAATTAACTGAAAAAATCAAACAACTATTACCAATAGATTTGAAGTACTCAGATAAACTCTAAAATAGAAAGGAAATGAAGGAACAAGATATCCAATTCATTCTTTGTCAAGCACTACCCCTCATGAGCTTGATCTTCAGGATCCTGCAAAAGAAGAGGAGTCTGAAGCAAAGGAAAACAATAAGGAAAATCCCAATGTAGAAAATCAGCTAGCCAATAAGGGAAAGGTAATTACTAGAGGGAAATCAAGATAGGATTTGGAGGATGGAGAAATACAAAATGAGAAAATTCGAAAATTACGCAGAAAAACCATCTGAGATAACAAAGAGGAGGCAACTAATAAGTATAAATAATTGGGAATACAACACTCCGTTGAAATCTCAATAGGAAATATGGGGGGAAAATTAGCAACAAAGGAGTCGAATATCAAGCTCCCCCTATTCAAGGAGGGTGAACTTCCACTTTCCATAAATAATGAGAATCCTCTCCTGGAATTGCAAAGGTTTTGGTAGAAGAGATAAAGTTGAAGCTCTTAGAGATCTCATCAGAATGGAGAAACCTTATGTAATTCTTTTGTAGGAGACTAAAATGGAGGATTATTAAAGTTTACACAATGGGGAAAAAATATGAAGAATATTCAAGGAGTAACAATCAGTTCACTCGATTCCTCCGAAGGTGTCATGACACTATGGGACTCTTATAAAGTAGACACAGAGGTAATTTTTTGTTCAAATAATTGGATTTTGTGTGTTCTTTGATGTAGGGAAATATGGATTAAAGTATCTATTATCAATATATACATTCCAGTTAGATACATGGAAATTGTTTTTGTTGGAATTCATCGTTTGCTTCTAAGGAAAGTCTATATCTCTCCTCTTATATAGTGGCAAGTGATTTTAACACCATTTTGTATAAATCTGGAAAAAGAGGGGGAAGTTGTGTGCGTGAACCCATGCGGGAGAAAATGGAATATCTCATTTCAGACTAGGATCTTCAGGATATCAAACCGGTAATAAGGATATATGCATGGATTAATAAGCGCTTGGGACCAGGTGACATTGTTTCTGGCCTTGACATATTTTTTATCCATAAAAACTTTTTTGTTTCTTCTCTCTCCATCTTTTCAAAAATAATTCCCTCGGCTCTCTCAAATCATAAGTCTATTTCTCTCTCCTTAGAACCTCCTTAGAATTTTGGCCCAATTCCCTTTCATTTCAATCTGCTTTGGCTCCAACATGAGAGTATAATGGTAGAACCCTTCCCATGGGTACTATGAAATAATATTTGCTAACTTAAACATATGCATCTAGTGTAAACAAAACTTTTTTCTTTCATACAAGAAATAACCTACTACATATTTACAACTCTTTTACAATTTTTCCAATGCTAAATATTCCAAATTTGAATCCAAATGTACGAATCTAAATAAGAGGATGAGATAAATAAGAAGTTAAATTTATGATTAAAATATTTAAATAGAAACATAACGAAATACACCAAGTGAAATACCTTATCCCTAGTCTGTTGAAGATGACTATTTGCAATGTAGTCATGTCAGTAGTAGGAAGGTGCTTGCAAGCATTCATTTTCTTTTCACTTGCCCAGAGGGAAACAACGAAATCCTCCCAACCAACTTCCTAGCTCCAAGAAACCTTTCAGTTTATTGTCCCTTCGTGCCCATAACTCCAAGAACAACAAAGCACATATGCTCTAAGAAGAATCACAAGAATTATATCTTCCAAGAACTATTTAAATTCTCCACAAACTCCAACCTCCCAAACCTCTCCCTATTTATCAAGTTTCTATACCCCCTTCCCCAAGTCTCCTCAACCACCCTCTTTATTAGCCATCAATCTTCCTTGTCTAGATTTTTGGGAAAAGTTAAAATAAAACTAAAATATAAATGATTTACATAAAATAACAATAAATAAAATGAAAAAACTTTCTTCTCGTCCTAGCTTATAAATGCAACTTTACAATTTACCCCAAATGTACATGACAACCCACCATAGTCATTTAATTCATCATACCAACCATCAATCAAAGTCAAAGAAGATATTTAATGATACTCGATATTTTGTATGCAATATAATTTTCATAGTCATTAAACCATTAAATTAAATAGTTAATAATCTAGTTAATAATTAATACATTAATTAATTATACTAGTGTACATGTATAGGGTATGTGTGTGTAGCTAGTGGACACAAATCCTACACATGTGCTAACGATAAACAAGTAATGCCTCTACTGCATAGTTCCTATATGATCACACTAAAGAATGTAGGACAACAAATGCATCATTTAGTGATTATAACTAACAAAACTACAATAATTCATCAAGAATTAATCATCACACTTAGAATATCAAAAAGGAAATCATAATGAGTGTTTTGGAACCAAGTGAGAAATCAAGGGTGGAACGACTAATCCCATAACATTTTTCTCAACTAACATCGAATCATCCTTCCTTCCTAACATATTTCAATCTTCCATCCTATCCTTTCCTATGTTGGACTAAGCTATAGCATCAATTATATTGACCTAACTCCATATAGAACCCATAAGTGGAAGTGTCATACATCTCGACCAATCTTACCCATCAGGCAACTGACAGTCGACATCACACATATAGGGGAGCGTGACTTCACATAGCCCTCCCATGACTCCAAGTTTCAGAGGGTAAACGGTGGGAAATACCTCCACCCCTCCTTATAGAACTAGGGTCAACACCCTACATCAAGCCATAATGTGAAACTGTTGTTCTTAGAGTCACGTCATCAAACAACCACTCTGGGAAAGTGGTACGTCATGTTAAAACCACACTTACTACAAATCATAACAATATTTCGAATCATAAAATAAATAATAAGTGAAACTCATAGCATACTCTATCTTTTTTATGTCTATGACATCCAAGTTACCTCAACACTACAGTCATTTGGCTATCACATAGCTCATCAACATGTAGTTTAGTTCACCAATAACTCATATCCATGCATATACACCACAATTTCATATAAGAATCCATATTTGTATTAATGTTCAATTAAGAAATGTATGTTTACATGTTTAACCAACTCACATAACGATCAACGTCATGAACATATAACGATGAAAATAATATCAGAAAATACATAATTAGGTCTAGATGTACGTATCTCAAATATTTATCCCAATCTAACTGGGCCCAAACAAATGTTAATAATTGAATTACTAAGATGAGTAAACTATAATGTTCTAACTTCCTAAAGCCAAGATATGGGGCATTGCATATACCCACCCTTCAAGAAACTTTGTCCCGAAGTTATGGTCAAAATGCATGGTCTTTACATTTCCTTAGGGTTAACTCTTGAATAATCATTACTTAGTCACTGCTTTGATTGTACTATCATAAGGTCATCTCAAAGTTACTACTACGTTAGCAATAAGGGGAAGACCCTTTATTATAAATTTTATTTCCCATGTTATTCTTTGTAATATTCATAATTTTAGTAACTAAGTCTTTTATGATATTGTTGTTCCAATCTTAATGATAAAATTCCAATTAACTATCATATACTATAAAAACAAAACTTTATAAAGAGTTGTAAATTTAAGAGTTTTGTATTCCTTACTTTATATCAAAAGATTAAGTTAAACATCTCAAGAATGATTTAGTTTATTTGAAATTATATCAATCTTCAACCAAATTATAAATAAATAGGTTTTATTATTTTCCTACACCTTGTGTAGGGTTATGGTCATTCACAAAATAAGAAAACAATTTAATGTCACAACTATTAAGTGTCTTTCCTAATAGCAAATATTGTGCTATACTAGTCCTAATGGACCTTGACTTGATTAAAAACATGCTAAGTCTTTTAATATATTGATTGTGACTGACCCTATTTAGCAGGCACCCTACTATGTCTCAACTCTATTTTATTACCCCTCGTAATTAAATTAATGAAAAACATGCTTCACTTATAGATTTATTCTTCCTAAGTTCTATATTAAAATATAGTCTACTAGTTTGACTCCCAATTAGAACCTTGACTCATCATTGATTCTCTAGTTAAGTGCATCTTGTATTGAGTTCAATATAAATTTCATTAAGTCATATATACCATTCCACCCGAGATATCTTGACAGTTATAAACAATCATTATTGACTTTGATTATTTCTCTAGTTTGACAATACACATGACACCACTCATTATTACACATTTAAACATATTGTCACAATATTTCTCTTTTCATCCTAAACTCAAGCTCTAGGTTCACAACATATGCCCAATCACAATATCCCCTTGAATGTTCATAATAATGTGGAACTAAACATAAGCATCCACGACAATGCTATGTTGTCAATATCACCATATTAACCTAGGTAATGATTAAATATAATCTACAACTTTTGTTGTGGTAGACTCAACACTACACTCTCTCTAGGGTCAAGACTATTTCACACTCATACTTAAGTATAAAACTGACCCAAGTGTATAAGCTAATCTCCTACGCTAGCTAAATTCCAATGGTACACCACACTAAATTCTCCATCAATTAGGTGGTGTTTTTTTCTTTTTCTTTTTCTTTTGGCCCAACAGTAAATTGCCACGTGACCTTCCCTCCTTCCTTATCTAAAAACAAGTATCACTAGAAAAGTCACAAATCTTCTCACATGCACATCATATAATACACAAGAATTAGGAGTAGGACTTATCACTACTTGTCACTCCTAACATACTAACTAAGGAAAAATTAAAATTTGGTGACCTCCTCATGAAGCCCACCACTTCCTACCTCGCACGTTGTCAGTGTCTTTATTGCAATGATGATACATTCTTCACTCTTAGTAATGTTGAGATTGGTTACTTTAGTTGATTCTAACCAAGCCCTATCATCCACTCACATAGTGTTCTTTAACATTTATTAATTCAACGGTTTTTCACATTTATTTATCTTGTAAATATGAAAAAGAAATCTACTTTGTTTAGCCATACAATTTCATATTTTCCACATTCTAAATAATTATAATAGTTTTAATGTAAACATATTTATTATTTTTGTCTCTAAATGTCTCATTATATTACTATATACTTCTCTTGCACATCACTTATCATTAATGTTGTTTAAATGGTACAACATCCTCTTCACATCATTTCCTATTAACTACTATATCTATTACTATTAACTAATACCATTATCTTTATTTTGACCGTTAGTTATATATATATATATATATATATATATATATATATATATATATATATATATATATATATATATATATAACTCATAAACATTTCACTAATATATTGGTTTTGAAACAAAATTACATCAAATTTCAATTATATATATTGGAAAATAAAAATAAATAAATAAAAGCATAAATAAATATTATTTAAAAATTGTTATAACTAATAATAATAATAATCTTCTTTTGAATTTTATCATCAAAATTTTCTAAGCAAACACCCAAATTGAGAATTTTGTCATTTCTATGTTGATTCCATTATATTGTATAAATTAAATATGTGTTATTCAATTTCTACAAGCATGAATAATCTCTTTATAATTTCAATAAATAATAATATTTTATTTTTTTATAACACAATTATATATTTATATTTCTATTAATTATCCTTTTTTTAATTTCTTCATTTACAACTAACTAAAAAGAAACTATTACAACTTCAAAATACAAGTTGGCCACTTAGGTTGGCTTTTCATCATCTAAGTTGAAAAGGATTTATGGTTGACAACTTTGTCTCAAACATGGTAATTAAAGTTGATAGTCTCTACTCTACCAATTTATGGTGTACAATGTTATATATATATATATATATATATATATATATATATATATATATATATATATATATATAATTTTTTTTAATCCATAAGAGATTAAGTTTTTTTTTAATTATATATTTTATTTTATTTAAATGTGAGTTTATCATTATTATATTATGTTGTATTTCATTATGACATGTATTTTTAAAACAATTTTATTATTATTATTGTTTTTCATATAATAATTATATAATAATTAGTGTGTAATAAAAATTTAGAATGTTATTATAAATGTTACCTCTATTATTATTGTTATTGAAAATATAAATTTAAATGTATTTTACATTACTCTACTCCATTCGTAAGAAAACTTTATGCATTGCATATTAAATATATTTTTAAAATAAGATAAAAATAAAGTTTATTTATAGGCACACCTAGCAGTAATTGCATTTAACACAACAATTGAACTAATTTTAATATACAATAATTTAAATTTGATTGCATTTATGTAAGTGATTCGGTCACATCCATTTAGGTTAACATTTTAAAGAAGATAGGAGAGAAGTCATCTTTTAAGTGCACTCCACCAATCAACATTTATGAGATAAATTTTAATAATTAAGATAACGAAATAATTGTGCTCTTTCTTGTCAGTTAAGAAGCACAAGTTCAATAAATAGCTTGAATGTCACCAGCATGCATTGATCCATAATTTGATTAAATGCCTTCCACTTATTCTCTTTCATGTATTCCCGAGACAATTGGAAAATGAGACTATATTTTTGAGTAGTTTGAAATGCATTATTTTCCACGGATTGAGAAATCAATGTCCATTAAGGTCTTTGCCACCATTAGAATGCAAGATGGTGATTTTAGATGACCCATTTTTTTACACATAACTCAGTTAGTTGTTTATTCAATTAGTTGTTTATTAGATGTTATGTAAAAGCTAGAGAAAAGTCCATAGAATAAATAGCACGGTAATGTCTAGGCATCAAAACAAATTGACTTTTAATTACATGCATCAAGAACAATAATTGTAGCACCTTTGTCTTTGCGAGTGTTCATTTGAGACGGTGGAGTGATGACAAATGTCTGAACCAATTGGATGGAAATGTCTTATCTGGACGAATTCCTGCAGAGATTGGCGAGTGTTCATCTATGGCTTTGTTGAGTCCGGCACACGATAGTTTGACTAGAAATGTACCCAAGGAATTAGCCAAGTTGCGTTCCCTGAAAATTCTTAATTTGGAAATGAACATTCTTACTTGATAATTACCCCAACAATTAGGGAACTTGGGTCATATTATCAGTAAACATTTCCCACAACAAACTTAAAGGGAGGATACCAACATGTGGTATATTCAATATATTGAACATGATTTCACTCGAAGGAAAATGCATGCCTATGTAGATCAAGAGTGAATGTTTCTTGTCCCGTGGTTATGCCTAAGCCAATAGTTATAAATCCAAATTCAAGTGGGATTCCAACCGGAGGAGGGATTCAAGTGATTAAATCTAGACACAACAAAATTGTTCTTAGTGTTTCTGCAATAATTGCAATATGTGCAACAACTACAATTGCATTTGGTGTGGTTGCAGTGACCATCCTGAATATAAGAGCATGGTCCAGTTCAAGATCGATGAATCTTATGCTTGATATATTTTCACAGTCCTGTCCACTAATATGAGTCTAGGAAAATTAGTTATGTTTACACCCAACTCGGATCATGCATCTGAGGATTCGATGACCAGTGCTCATGCATTGATTAACAATGATTGTGAGCTTGGAAGGGGAGGTTTTGGGACTGTGTACAAAGTAGTCCTAGGGGATGGGAGGATAGTTGCTATAAAGAAGCTCATGGTTTCTAGTTTTGTTAAATCAAAAGAAGACTTTGAGAAGGAGATACAACCTTTGCTCAGGATCAAGCATTTGAATCTAGTGAACACCACAATTACAACTTCTCATATATGACTACATTCAAAGTGGAAGTTTGTAAAATCGACTTCACGAAAGATCCCAAATAGATCCATCATTAAGTTGGTCAAGTTGGTTTAATATATCTTTGGGGAATGCAATGGGGCTTGCACATCTTCACCATGCTTGCAGACCACTATTCATACACTGTAACATAAAATCCAACAATATTTTTTTGGATGAGAATTGCAACCCTAAATTTGCATATTGTCCCTTGCAAAGTTGTTTCCCATGCTTAATATATACATTCTAAGTAGAAAAATACAGACTGCATTAGGATATATGGCACCTGAATTTTCATGTCAAAGCGTTAAACTAATGAGTAAGGAAAACAAAGTGAGCATTGAAAACCTTTCATGACGCAACTAAAATGTTTGTGCCAAATTTATGGAGGGCTGATAGGCTGGCTGAGTGCTGACACTACTTACTTTGCAAAATTATTGCAACCAAGACCAGGAATATTTTTCAAACTTATTGGAGAAAAAAAATCACGACAAAGGTGTTTGATGATGGTCTTGTTCATTATTCAGCCTCTCTTCTACACCTACAAACTACTGGCATTGGGCTTCTTGTATGCCAAAAAAAAAAAAATTAATCAAATGAATGGAAAAGAAATTGTTTGTTCTTTTTTTTTAACCTTTCATTAGCTCTACCTAAATCAAAGCTAGGGTTTTAGTGCTCTTCTTTATATAAAATCAGTGAAGCTTTTTTAGCATGAAACCCACTCACAGTAGTTCAGATCCATTGGACAACAATCGTTGCTCCTTTGACCATTTCATTTATGACATGTTGATGCATCACCTACGAAATCGCCCACTATCATTAGACCAGGTGTGCTCCCAGTCCATTTTTTTATGTTTGGTCGCTAAGACGCCATTATCATTATCAATGATTTACACATTCACTACCACCATCACACATCACCCATTCTTCTCCAATTTAACAAATCATACTCTCTCTTTGTTTGTTTATGAACACTTCATTTATTCATTTGGCTATAATTCATAAGTCTAAAATTTAGCAACTATTTTCTGGATTTGTTGTTCACATACCATAAATTTCTTTTCGGAGCTTCATTTGTCTTTCAAATTTATGTGGCTACAATTCATAAATCTGAAATTTATCATTTTATAGTTTGGTTTCATTTAGAAAAACACAATGTAATCATTGTCCCCTTGGCCTAGTTTTATAACCAAATCTCTGATACCAAATGTAGCACCCTTCCTATGGGTACTATGAAATAATATTTGCTAACTTAAACACATGCATCTAGTGTAAACAATTTTTTTTTCTTTCATACATGAAATAACCTACTACATATTTACAACTCTTTTACAATTTTCCCAATACTAAATATTCCAAATTTGAATCCAAATGTACGAATCTAAATAAGAGGATGAGATAAATAAGAAGTTAACTTTATGATTAAAATATTTAAATAGAAACATAACTAAATACACCAAGTGAAATACCTCATCCCTAGTATGTTGAAGATGACCATTTGCAATGTAATCATGTCAGTAGTAGGAAGGTGCTTCCAAGCATTCCTTTTCTTTTCACTTGCCTAGAGGGAAACAACGGAATCCTCCCAGCCAACTAGGAGCCTAGCCGACTTCCTAGCTCCAAGAAACCTTTCAGTTTCTCGGCCCTTCGTTCCCGTGACTCCAAGAAAAACAAAGCACATATGCTATAAGAAGACTCACAAGAATTATGTCTTCCAAGAATTATCCAAACTCTCCACAATCTCCAACCTCCCAACATGCTCCAACCTCTCTCTATTTATCAAGTTTCCATACCCCCTTCCCAAAGTCTCCTCAACCACCCTCATTATTAGCCATCAACCTCCTTTATCTATATTTTTGGGAAAAGTTAAAATAAAACTAAAATATAAATGAATTACATAAAATAACAATAAATAAAATGCAAAGTCTTTCTTCTCACGCTAGCTTATAAATGCAACTTTAGAATTTACCCCATATGTACATTACAACCCACCATAGTCATTTAATTCATCATACCAACTATCAATCAAAGTCAAAGAAGATATTTAATGATACTACATATTTTGTATGCAATATAATTTACATAGTCATTAAACCATTATAAATAATTAATAATTAATACAATAATTAATTATACTAGTGTACATGTGTAGGGTATGTGTGTGTAGCTAGCGGACACAAATCTTACACATGTGCTAACAATAAACAAGCAATGCTTCTAGTGCATAGTTCCTATATGATCACAATAAGGCATGTAGGACAACAAACACATCATTTAGTAATTATAACTAACAAAACTACAATAATTCATCAAGAATTGATCATCACACTTAGAATATCAAAAAGGAAATCATAATGAGTGTTTTGGAACCAAGTGAGAAATCAAGAGTGGCACGACTAATATCATAATAGTTTTCTCAACTAACATCGAATCATCCTTCCTTCCTAACATACTTCCATATTCCAACCTATCCTTTCCTCTACTAGACTAAGCTAGAGCGTCAACTATATTAACCTAACTCCACATAGAACCCATAAGTAGAAGTGTCATACATCTTGACCAAGCTTCCCCAACAGGAAACTAGCAATCACCATCACACTTCTAGGGGAGCGTGACTTCACACAACCCTCCCTCAACTCCAAGTTTCAGAGGGTAAATGGTGGGCAATACCTCCACCCCTCCTTATAGAACTAGGGTCAACACCCTACATCAAGCCATAATGTGAAACTATTGTTCTTAGAGTCATGTCATCAAACAACCACTCTAGGCAAGTTGTATGTCCTGTCAAAACCACACTTACCACAAATCATAACAATATTTCAAATCGTAAATTAAATAATAAGTGAAACTCATAGCATACTCTATCTTTTTTATGTCTATGACATCCAAGTTACCTCAACACTACAATCATTTGGTTATCACATAGCTCATCAACCTGTAGTTTAGTTCACCAATAACTCATATACATGCATATACACCACAATTTCATATAAGAATCCATATATGTATTAATGTTCAATTAAGAAATGTATGTTTACATGTTTAACCAACTCACATAACGATCAACATCATGAACATATAACGATGAAAATAATATCAAACAATACATAATTAGGTCCAGATGTACATATCTCAAATATTTATCCCAATCTAATTGAGCACAAACACATGTTAATAATTGAATTACTAAGATGAGTAAACTATAATGTTCTAACTACCTAAAGCCAATATATGAGGTGTTACAATAATTTCCCTTGTCAAGGATTTATGGAGTCTTTTTGTTTCAAGCCCCCCCAACTATGTTTGGGAAAGTAAGTTATGCTCAGGCATGAACACAGAAGGTTCTCATTAGTATGATGCATCATTGGTGAGCCTCTAGTCACTTCCTTCGCACATCTCTTTCTTAGCACAGTAAATCCTAGGTCACATTGTCTATTCCTAAGGAGTCAAGATTGATCCAAAGAGGGGGGAGGAACCTCGTAGGTTGGACAGAAGGAGTTATTGAATGTCAGGAAGATGAGGAATAACTGTGGTGAGTCTTGATGCATGCAGTTGGGCGAGTCTCATTAGGATTAATTCCCGATGAGGGTTATTGGACTTATGATCCAGTGATTCAGTTGCTTTACCAGTCCCAACTTTCCTTTAAGTTCCATAGCCTGAGCCCATTGATAGTTGAATAAACTGCGTTGGATGGTGGTGTGTACTTTCTATTTTGTTTGTCTCATCTCGAATTCACTTCTTTAACAACTATAATTCACTATTCAACTCGCTTAGTGGTTGGGGCGATGGGAAATACACATATATTTTATTACATGAGGAATACTTGCTTTTGTTCATGTGAATCTATGTTAGAATGTAGAAAGTGAAAGGGGTACTTACTATTGCTATGTTCATATTCCAGGTATGGTTACGGACTTTAAAAAGTCTTTCACTTGCTCAACATGCCTTCATATTTCTCCCCACCCCCTATCTTCCACTTTCTAGTGCCTTCTTCTGACGATATTATCCTGGGCTTATACCAATGTTGAATTATAGATGTCACACAGTTAAGCATGCCTTAAAATCATGGGATAAAACCTATTTCGTACCCCCATATTAGGTAAGATATAATATAATCCAAGATCTAGAGAATATTCAACAAACAATGGAAGAAAAGGAAGTAACAAAAAATGTCTTACAACTAGAGAGGGAGGCCTATCAAAATGTTCATGTTGCCTTCCAAAAAGAAGAAGAGGAATGGAGGTTGAATTTATGAATACTTTGGCTTCGATCAGGGAATAGGCACACATCATTCTTCCACAAAAAGTCTTAGTTCATGAGGAGAAAAATACATTCAGTAAAATCCAATTAGAATCCGGGAAATCAACTGATAATTTTGAACAAATTAAGGAGGCAACTATACAACATTATGGGAATATATACTCTTAGGAGAATGAGGAGGAAGATGACATAAGTATGCAAGACATACTGGAAAACATTCCAAGAAGCATATAAAAGGAGGAAAACAAAGCCATGCTTAGGGAAATAACATAAGATGAATCTGTTCAAGCAATATGGTCTCTAGAACATGACAAATCCCCTGGTCCACATGGATTCTCCATCCCCTTATTCAAATTCTTCTGGGAGACAATCAAGTATGATCTAAAAATAATGCTCAATTACAATTTAAAAAATAAAAAGGTGGGATGTGCTACGAACTCTACATTCTTGACCCTCATCCCCAAGGAAGCCAATCCAACAAATTTCAATCATTTCCATCCAATATCCATGTGCAACTTGGATTATAAAATTCTCACCAAAATTATTGTGAACATAATAAGACCTTTGCTCCCCAAACTAATCTCTGGTAATCAAGATGGATTCATGGAAAATAGGAAAATGTTAAGCCCTAAATATTGGCACATTACCCCTTATTTGGGGCATATTACAATAGTATTGTTATGTCATTTATGTCGGCTTGGGTCCATTAGTTGTAATTGTAACTCCTAGTATCCTATATATACCAATGAGACGTTTTCATTTGGAATCATATGGTATTTGTAAATTTATGTGGTCTATAAGGAGGTTTCCCCCTCGAAGAGGCTTATTATCTGAAATTCTCTCTTTTTCAAGGCATTGAGTACTTATTCAGAGGTTTTTTATGCTATTTTGATATCTGGTTCTTAACATTTGGTATTAGGGCTCAAGGTCTTGGGTTTTCACTGCTGCATCTAAGAAACCTTGGAATTTTCACTATAACTTTTTTCTACGAAATTTCAGAAGGAACCTCTTGGAGTATATTTAAAATACTGATCAAGGTACGCGAGGTTCAAATTTCAGCTCCTAATACCTTATACTTTCAGAGATATATTCTGTGTAAGATAGGGTTCTAGAATCATCATGAATTTAGTCATTGCAAAATTTTTGTTATAAAAGTTTTACTGTGATGTTTCGAACCTTGAAATCTGGAGGATGTTCATAGAAATTATCAAGGTATTTTTGATAAACATTTCAGCTTCTGGGTCATCCTAATTTTGTAGATACACTATGTGTAACATAGGGTAGTTGACTAGTCATATTAACTAGTATTAAACAAGTTTTTTGGGTAAAACAATGATATCTTCTTCAATGAGTATCCAAATTAAGTGAGACTAGTTGCATTGGATAGTGGATAGTCTGTAGTATTTCTGGTGCAAGTTTCATAATCAAATATAATATATTGTGATCTTGGCATGCTTTACAAGTACGTTCTCCTGGAAGGGCCAAAAATCAGCAAGGTGTGGGGAAGTGACCATAAATTCCACTTGGCACATCCAATTTTGATCATACACATGGCATTGCAGAGAAGACGTATCATAGAACTACAAAACAAAATTTTCATACCCAGAAGGTCCAAAATTTTGGACATACAATAGAAGAAAGATCATATAGTAGAACCACCCAAAAATCAAGGTTTAAAAGTGATACTTGGCCAACATGCCAACAAAAAAGGGAACTTCTACACCAAATAATCCTTCAGACAATACTTCTTGGACTCTTTATGAAGGTGAAGAAATGTGTGGGGACATAAATGATTTACAAAAGAAGGAAGTAACAAAAGATGAACTACAAGGGATGATGGATTCAACTGAAGCTAAGTTGGAAGCAATAATGGATACTAATATGGATAGTTTAAAAAGGGAGATCATGGAAGGATTGAAAAATTTGTTAATAGAGAGGCCACTTGAAAGTGAAAATGTATCCCATGAAATTCATGATAAGGACACAAGGAAGATGAATCAAGATTGGAGAAACTCCAACTTTGGGTTGAAGACCAACCACTTTCCTAAGATCGATATGAGGAAGTTTTATGGCAAGGATCCAATCACATGGATACTCTATATGGAACATTTCTTTGATCTACATAATGTGCCACACACACAAAAGGTACAAATTGCATCTTTATATTTAGAACCGAATCAATTTGTGTGGTATCGATGGCTTTGTTCTCGCAAATCACTTGTCACTTGGAAAAATTTTCATGGAAGAAATGATAGCACACTATGAGGATACAAGGAGCAATACCTTCTTCATCCAATTGATAAATCTCTAGCAAAAGGATTTAGTTGCGGAACACATTGAGAAATTCCAAAGATTGAATATAAAGGTAACATATATTCCATATGAGCACCTGATTGATATATTCATAGAAACTTTAAAGGATAACATTCAACATGAGTTTCTCTTTTGGGAACCCAAATCATTGGAGAATGCGTTCATGGTGTCGAGAAATGTTGAAATTAAAAATATGGCTATGGCTACTAGAAGGACCACTCCTAAAATCTATCAAGAGAATAATGTTCCTTCCTCTAAAACAACTCAACCTACAAGGTTGACACCTCAACAATTGGAGGAAACAAAAGCAAAAGGTTTATGCTTTAATTGTGACAACAAGTATAGTAAGGGACATAAGTGTGGTGAGAAGAAATTATTCTACATAGATTGTGAAGAGGAATAAGAACAAGAACAAGAACAAGAACCATCTCAAGATGAAAATGTAGAAGATATTTCTTCTGAAGAGTTGAATCTCACCATATCATGTCATGCATTGGCTGGCATTAGCACTCCTCAAAACCTCAATATTGAAGGATATATCAAAAAGAAAAAAGGTAATAGTCCTAATTTATTCTGGTAGTACTCATAATTTCATTTACTATAAATTATCCAAAGCTCTCAATTGATTTATATATCCAGTGCCAGAGTTTCAAGTAATGATTGCATATGGAGGAACTATCAATTGCTAAGGAAAATTCCATAAGATAAATCTTACTATGGGGGAATATGTAATGAATATTCTAATGATTGCTATACCCATGGGTGGTGATGACATCATACTAGGATTCCAATGGTTTCAATCATTGGGAACAATGGCTTTTAATTTTCAAGAACTTTTCATGAAATTTGCATTGGAAGGAAAGGAAATTGTTTTAAGGGGTATCATAGGGAAACCTAGTAAGGTGATAAGCTCTAATGGCATGACAAAATTATTCAAAAAGGGGCATCAAGGTGTAATTGTACAACTATGCTCACTATATGTTCAAACATCTCAGCCATCTATTCCTCTAGATCTCCTAGGGATCATTGATAAGCATTCCAAAGTATTTGAAGATATTCCCAAAGGTCTTCCACCCACTCGCAAACAAAATCATGATATTCACCTAATTCCTGGGTGTGTTACTCCTAACATCAGGCCTTACAGATAACCTTATGCCCAGAAGAGTGAAATTGAGCGTATGGTTGAAGAAATGTTAGAGGATGGAATTATTAGACCTAGCCAAAGTTCTTACTTTGCACTGATTGTAATGGTACTCAAGAAAGAGGGTTCATGGCATATGTGTCCAGATTATAGAGAGCTCAACAAGATCACTATTAAATATAAGTGTCTCATTCCCATCATTTATGAATTTTTAGATGAACTACATGGAGAAATCTACTTCACAAAGTTGGATCTTCGTTCAGGGTATCATCGGATTACAATGAAGGAAGAAAATATCCCAAAAATAGCATTTTGAACTCATGAAGGCCATTATGAATTTTTGGTCATGCCTTTTGGCCTTACAAATGCACCTTCCACATTCCAAGGGTTGATGAATTCCATTTTCAATCCCTTCCTTCGAAAATTTTTGTTAGTATTTTTTGATGATATACTAATCTATAGCAAGTCTTGGGAGGATCATGTTCGACATGTTGACAAGGTGCTACAACTATTAAAGGAGAAACAACTATATGCCAAACCATCCAAATGTTTATTTGGGGTGAAGGAGGTAGAGTATTTGGGTCATATTTTATCTCATGAAGGTTTCAAGGTAGACCCTAACAAGATTAAGGCCATGATGGACTGGATGATTCCCAAAACATTGAAGAATATTAGAGGATTTTTGGGTTTGACAGGTTACTACCACAAGTTTGTTCAGAACTATGAAAGATTAGCAACACCTTTAATAGCATTAACTAAGAAGGATGTATTTTCATGGACTCCAGAGGCAACTCAATCTTTTGAACAACTTAAAGAGGTGATGTGAAAAGATCATGTCTTGACCACACCAGACTTCACAAAAACCTTTATTTTGGAATGTGATGCCTCAAGAAATGGTATTGGTACAGTTCTAATGCAAGAAGGAAGGCCCCTTGCTTTTGAAAGTTGTCCACTCAAGGGAAAGGACTTACCAAACCCATTTATGAGAAGGAAATGATAGAAATACTACATGCATTGAAGCAATGGCGCCCTTACCTAATAGGTAGTCACTTCAAGGTCAAAACAGATCATGATAGTCTTAAGTACTTCTTGGAACAAATACTATCTTCATAAGAAAAACAAAAATGGGTGACCAAGATGTTGGCTTATGATTTTGAAATCATCTACAAAAAAGGGAAGCAAAATGTTGTGGTAGATGCACTCTCAAGTCTAGGATGAATGTGTTGAGGCCTTTCTCTGTGTTATCTCTATCATCTAACATGATTGGATAATAGAAGCAAGGGATGAATGGAAGAATGACGAAAAAGTGTGGAATCTCATTCAAAGGTTGCAACAAGATTCCATTGCATCAGATACATTTACATGGAAAAATGATTCACTATGGTACAAAGATCGCTTATATTTATGTAAGAACTCCCAACTCAAACAAAAGGTAGTCTTGGAATTGCACACCTCTCCGGTAGGAGGGAACTCTAGATTTTTGAAAGCCTACCACAGGGTCAAGAAGAACCTTTTTTGGAATGGCCTTAAAATTGTTGTTCAAAGGTTTGTGGCAAAATGTTTGGTTTGAAAACAAAATAAGGTGGAAATAATTAAGACCCCAGGTCTTTTACAACCATTAGCCATCCCAAGTCAGCATTGGGAGGAGGTTTCCATGGATTTCATCACAGGGTTACCGAAGTCTGAAGGAAAGAGTATTATCATGGTGATTGTTGATAGACTGACCAAGTACACACACTTTTGTGCCCTCTCTCACCCTTTCAAAACTAGTATATTGCCACCGCATTCATGGAGGCAGTTCAAAAGCTAGATGGAAGCCCAAAGATTATTGTAATTGATAGAGATCCCATCTTCATTGGACATTTTTGGACATAATTATTTTCTTATTTGGGCACTCAATTGGCTCATAGCTCATCTTATCATCGTCAATATAATGGAAAAACCGAGATAGTGAAAAAATGTCTAGAAGGCTACCTTCGTTGCTTTGTCTCTGATAAACAAACACAATGGTTCAAGTGGTTACCCTTGGAAGAATGGTGGTACAACACTTCCTTTCATACTACAACAAAAATTACACCATTTATGGTGCTCTATGGATATCACCCAACATCAATCACTTCTTCTCTAAAATAAAAATCTAAGGTTCAAGCAGTGGAAGATCACATCGAGCATCAACAACAAGTTCTCCAACTCTTAAAGGAAACCTCGACCATGGCACATAATCACATGAAACAACAAGCAGATCAACATCATAGTGAAAGAAGTTTTGAAGTAGGGGATTGGGTATTTTTAAGGCTACAACCATACAAATATATGTCCCTCAAGCAAGCTAAGGAGAATAATAAATTATCACCAAAGTATTATGGCCCTTATAAGGTGTTGCAAAAGATTGGTACTATGGCATACAAATGGGAGTTGTGTGCATCTTCGCGAGTACACCTAGTTTTCCACGTTTCATGCTTAAAGAAGGTTATAGGTGTTCAAACTGTATTTCCAAAACTTGAAGAGGAAGGAAAAATCATATTGGATCCTGAAGCTATCACTGACACAAGAATTCTCCAGTTGAGGAATAGATCCATTTTAGAGTATCTCATTAAGTGGAAGAAACTATCTGTTGAAGATTCCACTTGGGAAGATGAGTCTTTTATACAGAAGCATCCAAAATTACTCAAGTGTTGTGGACAACATTTATCTGAAGATCCCTAAATATCGTCACATTACCCCTTAATTAGGGCATATTACATTAGTATTGTTATTTTGTTTATGTCAGCTTGGGTCCAATAGTTGTAATTGCAACTCCTCGTCTCTTATATATACCAAGGAGACCTTTTCATTTGGAATCATCTAGAATTTTTAAATTTATGTGGCGTATAAGGAGGTTTCCCCCTCGAAGAGGCTTATTATCTGAAATTCTCTCTTTTTCAAGGTGTTGAGTACTTTTTATGAGGTTTTTTTATGATATTTTGATATTTGGTTCTTAACAGAAAATTATTGACAACATTATTCTTGTTCAAGTGGCCATATATAATAGTTGCATCAACAAGGAAAAAGGAATTGTAATCAAACTGGATATGGAAAATGTCTTTGACAGGGCAAGGCACTCCTTTCTCTTTCATGTTTTACGGAAATTTGGATTTGAAGAGGCCTTTATAGATTGGATCAAAGCTTGTATTGATTCCCCTTGGATAGTGTTAGGGACCTAACCTCCTGAACCCCTCACATAGGTAGAATTATATATTTTCCATGTAATAAAGGTCGACATTAATTAATAAGGCTTATTTATATTTTCTATGTAATAAAAGATGGAATTAGTTAATAAGGCCTATTTAATAATGTGAAAAAGTCTAATGTAAGAAGACTTAATAGAGGTTTCCACTTCTATAAATATCTCCCTCTGGAATGTTCTTTAGAAGATGGGATTAGTATAAATAAGAGTAGGAAGCATGGGAAATCCTTGTCTTGAGAATTATTCTAATAGAGCACTGCTATGTTGGAGGTTTCCCCCTTGAATGGGAAAGTGAACATTGTTTTCTATTAATAAATGTATCATTTATGGTGTTGTGGTTCTCTACATTTTGTTGTTTCGTTGGTAATTGTTGCTATATTTATGTTTTCTGCTATTTATAATACATTTGGTACCTAACCAACATAGATCCATCTTAGCCTCGGATCTATCAAGCGTTGAGAGGGATCAAATCTCTCGAGGTGCAAACCTTTTTTGGAGTGAAAAACTTTAGGAAACGTTAAAGGTTTGCACTTCGAGAGATCTGATCCCTCTCGACACTTGATAGATCTGAGGTTAATATGGATCTATGTTGGTTCCAATCGTGGGTGGTCACACAAACTTGGTATATCAACAACAATATGTATATCTATATGTCAAAGATTAATGTGATCATTTGAAATTTATTCAGTTACATCAGTTTTTTAAGAATATAGAGAGTATGCATCAAAAGTATAGTTAATGAGGTACATGAGGTATATGTTGAATATCAAATGTAACAATGTAAAATGATGGAAAATGTGATAATAAGAAGAATGTAGTAAATTACAAATATTTACATAGTGATCAATCTCAATCTTTCATCTTTTTCTTTTTTGTTTTTCTAGGTTGAGCAAGTTTTTCACATTTTATATATCTTAATATTATAATTGTTTTGATGTGCAAATATTAATAGATAAGTCACACATAACCAAACAAAGTATATGACTTCACTTTATAATATATGTTTTGAATTCTTTTTTCACTACGTTATTGTTGAATTCATTTCACTTGATGATTCATTGTATCTCATAGTTGAAGTCAATATAGAGGATTATTTTCCTTTGTATCGTTTCTTCAATTAATTAATGCACTTAATCATTTTTCATAGTACTAAAATCAATGCACCCTATTGTTTTATGTTATATCACTATCACTGGAATCAATGCACCCTATTGCTTCAATCCTCTGAAAAAATATTTGAAAATCTAAAAGGATTTCCTCCACAATGACTAGCTTAACGCTCCATTGGATTTATGACAGGGTCCTTGCCAAATGCAAGAACTTATTGACTCAACCAAAATGAAAGTATATAAATTGAAAGGTATATCAATAAATTGTTATTCGAGGGCCATATTTAGCGAAGCACCTTCAACTTATAATATCTATTTTGAAATTTGTTGTCACGCTAAATTCATTGCACTTGATGATTTGTTGTATCTCACCATTGAAATTGATATAGAGGATTAATTTCCTTTGTATCTTAATATTATAATTGTTTTAATGTGCAAATACTAATAGATAAATCACATATAATGAAACAAAGTACACGAGCTCAACTTATAACATTTTTTTTGAAATTTATTTTCACTACCTTATTGTTGAATTCATTTCACTTGATGATTTGTTGTATCTCATAGTTGAAATCAATATAGAGAACTAATTTCCTTCCTACCATTTCTTCAATTAATTAATGCAGTGAACCATTTGTCATAGTATTATCACTAAAATCAATGCAGTGATTGTCTTATGTTATATCAGTGTTAAAATGAATACAACTACTTGATTATGATAAATCATTTTTTGTTGTATCATCACTTAAATCAATGCATATTTTTTTTGCATTAAATCAATGCAACTAATTGATCTAAATCATTTATCATTGTCTTAATTTTCTTCATATCATTTCTTCAATTAATTAATACACTAAATAATTTTTCATAGTATTTTCATTGAAATCAATGCTCCTATTGCTCTTAATAATAAATAGTAATAGTAAATAGTAAATAGTAAATATACTAAACTAAATAGTAATAGTAAATACTAAATATTAAAGTAATAGTGATAGTAAATAGTAATAGTAATAGTAAATACTAAATATTAAAGTAATAGTGATAGTAAATAGTAATAGTAATAGTAAATATGATATATATATATATATATATATATATATATATATATATATATAGCATGTGTAATTTTTTTTTATTAATTGAGTCGACTTTAAATTTTTTAAAATTTTGAAATCTTTGAAATCTAACATCACCCTAACGGGACAACTTCTCCCCCATATTGGGTTGTAGAGCATCTATCGGTGCAGCAAGTGGTATCAGAGAAATTTCCTATGTGGAAACTGTGGGAATTTGTTTTTTAGGGTAGAGACGTGTACTACCATCATATATAAACCAGAGAGATCTCCCATTCAATGGGTAAAACTGCAGTGGGGTATACTACACACAGAAAATACAGATGGTTTCACAAGGTTACTTAGAAAAAAACATTTCACCTTGTTGGAAACCTTTGTAACCCATGTTGATACCCTTCGAGTAGTATTGTATCAGATATAATCATACACAACCATCACTCCCATGTACCATCAGGTATATCGGGAGTCCTCTAGGCCTCTTGAAACCATCTCTAGATTAGAAAATCGGACGCCTGACTGTTATAGTGACATTGATAAAAAAAAAACTCAGAAAGATACTCTCTAGTACCTGGGTAATCAGGTAGTACGACTAAGGGTACGGTCAAGCCTCCTTAGTTGGTGCTTTGAGATATTGGATCGAGTACTATCGTTCAACCCCACACGTATATCAAAGATCTATAGTACAGGGAAAACCCTTATCTATAGGAACCCTGCAAACCCTAACCCTTGGGAAAGAAACATAACAGAAAAGGAATAGATGAGATATATTGTCGAGCAATACTGCCTCTTGCATTCTAGTTGCAAAATTCCTACAGAATTTTTTCTGTTAACACTTTGGGTCATTCATCACTACAATACTCTTTAGACTAAAGTATAACTCTACAAGAGTAAAAAATATATAGTGGTTCCGCTAGCACCCTTATTCGGGACCTATCCCATTGGATTCCTCTCTTCGCCCTGATCATTGTGGTATCTATGATTTTAAATCTTTTTTTTTCCTGTGGACCCGACCCCCTTCCTGAAATTCTTATTTAGGACCCATCTCATTGGATTCCCCTCTTCACCTTGATCATTGTGGTACCCCTCACTTATCAATTTTTTTGGTGGACCCGCCCACCCTCCCATGTATCCTTATTTGGAACCTATCCCATTAACTTCTTGTTTTTTCCCTGATCATTATGGTACCATTCACCAATAACCCCTTTTTTGGGCAGACTTACCTGCCCCTTTCCCTCCCCAATGACCCACACTCGCAACCAAGACTGGGATAACCACATTAATTCCCTGGACAAAGTCAATGAGAAAACTAGGAATGATATATCTAACCTTACCTCTAACATTGCTAAAATAAATTCTTGGCTCGCCCCACTAGAATTTCTTCCAGCAACAGTGAACCACTTGACAACAATGTGTCAGCAATCCCAAGAAGTAGTGAACAACTTGACCACATTGTTTAAGCAAGCCCAAGATCCTTTCTCTTCTGCACCAAGTTATAACCCAAAAGGAATTGAATCCTCCCATTCCACATCCTTTCATTCCAACCACTTCTAGCAAGACCTATGTCTTCCTAGAGTGGAGGTGAACAAATTTGATGGCTCAGATCCTATGGGTTGGGTCACTCAAATGGAAACATTATTTCTCTTTGCATGACATCACTGATGAGTTGGCCAAACTCCATTATGGTGCTCTCTATCTAGATCATGAACATTGGAAATGGTGACAATGGAGAAAAAATACACGCCAATGGTATGTGGCTTGGACCCAATTTGTTGTAGATTTTTATGAATGATTTGACACCGACACCCACCATTTAGGTTGTTTGACCAAGTTGAAACAATTTGGCACATTGGAAGACTTTGTAGTTTCTTTTGAGCACTTGGATTTTAGCACGGAGGGCATGTTCGATGATTTTTTAGGGCATTCTTTATCAATGCGATAAATGATGAAATATGTTCCCACATCCTAATGGCTCACCCCCAGACTTGGGTGGAAGCTACTAGACGAGCTAAGGAAGCACAACAGGTTGTCTCCTCCCAAACTAGAAAAAACCCTCCTTTACTCCTCTCCACAAACCCTCAAATATCGTCCCTCCTACCACTCCACTCAAGATCTAGAAATTGATCCAGGCATAAATGGTTGAATGCTAACTCAAGGGACTTTTCTATAATTTTGATGACTATTATTTTACAGGGCACAAGTGTAAGGAAAAAAAGATTTTTATGGCCATCTTTGAGGATTTTTCTGATGAAGAAATAGAGGTTTCCCCTATGGTAGAGCTACCCGAGCCAACCAATCATACTTTTCCCTCTAATCCACCAAAATTTGAACTGGTCATTTAACTAAATTCCCTCACTAGCTTCTTTTCTCCCCAAACCCTCAAGTTAATTGGATACATTAAGAATCAAAAGATCAACATCCTAATTAACAGTGGAAACACCCATAATTTTATTCAATTCTTTTCAAATCATGATTGTTAATGGTGGTTCCATGAAATGTGGAAGGGTGGGGGGGGCGAGATTATGAGAATGTGTGCCTCCAAATTGGTCAGTACAACCTGGAATCTCATAAGTTTTCTATCGACATGGGTGGTTGTGACATTTTTCTCAATGTGGAATGGTTACTCACACTTGGCCCCATCCTTATGGATTTTAACGAATTAACCATGCAATTCCAATAGGGGAGACAATAGTATAAGTTCCAAGGCATCACAATAGGCTCCCTTGAGATCACAGGTTCCCATAGAAAGGAAAATATCCTAAAAAAAATCATTCAGGCATTATTTTCCAACTCCATTCCATTCAATAAATTGAGACACCTTATGTGAATCCTGACATCCAATATATACTCTCCCAACACCAAGATGTGTTTACCACTCCCCATGGACTTCCCCGTTCCCATGGTGTTCATGATCATTCCATTCCTCTAGTCTTGGGCAATCTTCCTCCCAATGTTTTCCCTTATCGTCATCCTTTTTCCCAGAAGAATGAAATTGAGAAATTGTTCACGAATTGCTCAAAGCGGGTGTTATCCTTCCTAGTATCAGCCCCTATTCTTCTTTGGTGGTCATTGTATTCAAGAAAGAAGGAACTTGACGCATGTACCCATAATTTTTCACCATAAAAAAACTCACCATCAAAGACAAATTTCCCATTCATGTCATTGATGACCTATTGGATGAACTGAGTAGTGCTCATTACTTTACTAAACTTGATCTTCGTTCTAGCTACCACCATATATGTATGAAAGAGGAATACATTTCCAAGACTTCATTTCGAACTCATGAGGGTCACTGTGAGTTCTTGGTCATGCCCTTTGGCCTCTGTAATGTTCCCTCCACTTTCCAAAGTCTCATGAATCATGTATTATGTCCTTTCCTCCATCATTTTGTCTTAGTTTTCTTTGATGATATTCCCATCTATAGTAAAACTTGGCAATCCCATCTTACCCATGTGGATCAAGTCCTCCATCTACTCTCTCAGTACAAATGTTTCCTCAAACAAACTAAATGTGCCTTTAGAGCCTCAGAAGTGGAGTACCTGGGTCATATTGTTGGAAAGGATGGCATACAGGTGGATCCTAAGAAAATTGAATCTATGAAGGATTAGCCTCACCCTAAAACTCTTAAGATATTGCGTGGTTTTTTGGTTTTAACAAGTTAGTACCACAAGTTTGTTCAAAATTATGGAAAAATTGCAGAACCTCTCATTGCTCTCCTTAAAAAGAATTCTTTCACTTGGACTCCCACGACTAATCAATCCTTCCACACCTTGAAATAGGCTATGTCCATGAATCATGTCATGGCACTTCCCAACTTCACCAAGACTTTTGTGTTGGAATGTGATGCTTCAGGGAAAGGAATTGGGGTAGTCCTCATGCAAGATGGCATGCCTTTGGTCTTCACTAAAAAAACAACTTTCAAAGAGACATTTGGGCCAATCAATATATGAAAAGGAAATGTTGATTATTTTGCATATCGTGGATCTATGGCATCCTTATCTATTGGGGAAACGCTTCCAAATTAAGATTATCAAAGCCTCGAGTATTTTTTGAAACAACGAATTTCATAGCCAGAGAAATAAAAATGGGTGACCAAGCTATTTGTCTATGAGTATGAGATCATTTACAAGAAGGGAAAACAAAAAAAAATTGATGACGCTCTTTCCAAGAAGTATGAAGAAGAAGGGTCCCTCTTTTGTCTCTCCTTCATTGTACCACATTGGCTCCAAGCTGTTAGCCAGGAATGGCTACAAGACCTAAAACTTTCTAGCTTGATCCAACAATTGCAATACCATTCTCAAGCTTCTCCAGGGTACTCTTAGAAAAATGAAGAGCTTCTCTACAAAGGTTGTATGTATTTAAGCAAACAATCACAACTTAAATCCACGATGCTTTTTGAGCTTCATGCTTCACCCACAAATCGACATTCAAGGTTTACCAAAACCTATGAATGGGTAAAATGTTATTTTTTCTGGGACTGTATGAAACATGACATCCTCACCTTTGTGGCTGAATGTGATACTTGTCAACACAATAAGGGAGAAATAGTCAAAGCTCAAGGCACACTCCAACCATTTCTGATTCCCCCTGCTATTTGGAGGGATATTTCTATGGATTTCATTATTGGATTACATAAATCAGGCAATAAGTTAGTCATCATAGTGGTAGATCGTCTTTCCAAATATGCTCATTTTTGTGCTCTTCAAAACCCATTCACCCCATCCACAGTGGCTCAACTTTTCATGGATAATATATTCAAATTTCATGGCATGCCTCATTCTATTGTTTCTGACCGAGACCCAACTTTCACCAACAATTTTTGGAAATAATTTTTCGGACTCCAGGGAACCCAATTGCATCTCAGCACCACCTATCATCCCTAGACTGATGGCCAAACGAAAGTTGTCAACAAGTGTTTGGAAACATATTTGCGTTGTTTTTCATCTGATCAACAAAATCAATGGGCTCGGTTTTTACCCCTAGTTGAATGGTGGTACAACACATCTTACCATACTACTACTCACGTGACTCCTTTTGAAGCATTCTACAGGAAAAATCCACCGTCGGTTCTCTCATACATGCTAGGTGTCTCAAAGGTTCAGGAGGTTGACAATAATATTATAGTAAGCGAGTTCGTTCTCCATACCCTCAAAGAAAATTTGGTCATGAATCAAAATCACATGAAGCAACAAGTAGATCAAGGTCATTTTGAATGTCAATTTGTTGAAGGGGGCCAGGTATTTCTTCGTCTGCAACCTTATAAGAAGACTTCACTCAAAGTTAAACATTGTTAAAAAAATTCTCCCAAATTTTGTGGTCCTTATACAATTCTCAATCGAGTGGGGCTCATAGCATACCAATTAGCTCTTCCCATTCATTCTAAACTCCATCATCCTTTTCATGTCTCATGCTTAAAGAAAGTGATTGGAACTAAGTGCCAAACCCAAGCTAGTCTCCCTGAGTTGGATGAAGAAGATTCCATTTGGTTACATCCACAATAAGTATTGTCCCAGCACGAACGATGTCTTCATCCATGCACCATCAAGGAAGTGTTAGTTCAGTGGAAGGATACAACTCCAAAATATGTCACTTGGGAGTCGACCACCATTCAGAAACAATTTCCTTATCTCAATCCTTGAGGACGAGACTGTTCTTCAAGAGGGAGGGAATGTTAGGGACCTAACCTCCCTAATCCCTCATGTAGGTAGAATAATATTTTTTCCATGTAATAAAGGATGACATTAGTTAATAAGGTTTACTTATATTTTTCATGTAATAAAGGTTGACATTAGTTAATAAGGCCTATTTAATAATGTGAATAAGTCAAATGTAATAAGACTTAATAGAATCTTTTGCTTCTAGAAATATCTTCCTCTAGAATATTCTTTAGAAGACAAAATTAGTATAAATAAGAGTAGGAGGCATAAGAAAGCCTTGTCTTAATAATTATTGTAATAGAGTTCTACTATGTTGGAGGTTTCCCCCTCAAAGAGGCAAGTGAACGTTGCTTTCTATCAATAAAGTATCATTTTTGTGTTGTGGTTCTCTAAACTTTGTTGTTCCACTAGTAATTGTTGCTATATTTTTGTTTTATGTTATTTATAATACATTTGGTACCTAAAAAATAACACCATTGATAAATGGAAGACCTGCAACATTCTTCCAAATTAGTAGGGGAATTAGACAAGATTTCCCTCTATCTCCCCTTCTCTATATGTTAATGGAAGAATCTTTAATCAAGAAACTAGAATATGAAAAAAGAATGGGTAGAAATCCAGGGCTCCAATTTATGAGAGGGGTATAAGGAATAAATCATTCACAATTTTTTGATGACACACTTCTCTTAGGGGTAGCCTCATCAAAAATTTCCAAGAGATTCAAAAAGGTTTTGGAAATTTTTCTATTGGTATTTGGAGGGAAGGTCAACTGCATCAAAATTAAAATCTATGGATGGAATATGTTGTATCCAGCCACCCTCTCCATTTGGAACATGTTGTATCCAGCTCTCACGATGGTTATTAAATGGTATGTGGTCACAATTCTAGAAGCATTTGGGAAATTTCCCACCCCATTAACTCTAGGGTCCTTCTCGTACCCTCGTCTTCGCCTGTTTGTGCTGCTTCACATGGATTCACACACGATGCTCTTTATCTCGACAATCGGCAAGGAAACAGAACCAATGTGCCTCTGACTTTCAACAATCATCTCAAGCCACCTTTGGGCGTCCCCGTTTATCCGCTCCTCCACCTGTCACAATAAATATTTTTATAAATTTTTAATAGACTTTGTTAAACGTTTTATTTTTGGGGTTTTTTTTGTTAGGAATTGGCTGGAATCTGTAAATTTGGACAAAATCTCTATTTTATGTTGTTTAAATTGCCTTTCTGAATGCATAAATGGATTCAGATTGCTGAAAAACCCCTTGGGCACTTGGATTATACAAACTTAGCCACTCAAATCCGCAGATCCAAATATTCATCAACAAATTTCAAATTTCGGACAAAATCAAACGGAAAGAATGACCAGAAAACCCCCAAAAGATAAAACCTTTAGACTACTCTATTTTTAACTCATCAAAACTATATTAATTTAAAACATTTTTCTTAAAATAAAATTATAAATCAAATTTGATTTTAGAGAATGTTAACCATCACCATCATCATTATCATAAATTTTAATATATCATATCTTTTTAAATATCTCTAATTAAATAATAATTAATAAACAATTTTTAATTAAATATCTCTAATTAAATAATAATTAATAAACAATTTTTAATAAAATTATAATTAATTAGATAAAAATATTTATAATCAAAACCAGAGTTAATTAAATTAAAATAAATATAAAAAGAATATTTATAACCATATAAAATAATGAATATACTTCTTGATTACAAATAAATATTTAGTTCACAAAATAAATATAGATGGACTATTTAATTTACAAAATAAATATTTTCATAAATGATTGTTTTAGGTTCAAGAAGAAGAAAAATAATGAATATACTTCTTGATTAGATCTGAGATGAGTTATTTAGTTCACAAAATAAATATAGATGGACTATTTAATTTACAAAATAAATATTTTCGTATTGTTTTAGGTTCAAGAAGAAGAAAAATAATGAATATACTTCTTGATTAGATCTGAGATGAGTTATTTAGTTCACAAAATAAATATCGATGGACTATTTAATTTACAAAATAAATATTTTCATAAATGATTGTTTTAGGTTAAAAAGAAGAAAAAACAACTCTTTCTAATGTTTCTAATGTAGTAGCTTTAAGATTATAGGAAATGAAGATTTTTTTTAGGATATTTGTTAGAAATTGTTGGATTGATAGATTTAAGTAATTATTTTTGTAAAATTCTAACGCTTTGGAAATTTTTCAGCATACTCAATCTATTTCTACATTCAAAAATGAACTTTGAACAACAAAAAAATAGTAATGTAAATTTATATTGCCGGATTCCAACTGAAAAACTATTTTGTAAAACACAACTACCCAAAACAACCACAAAAAAACAGAGCTACCAGAAGAACTAACCGTTGTCTTGATCGTCAAACTTTGTGAGAGGTGGCATGCTATAAATAAATAGATCGCTTTCGTAGTTCATGGTCTGCCTTCTTTTTTCTACGAGGACGAAGGCGGCCATGCCATTTTGCCATATGAATCATGAGAACTAGCCTGGAGATCTATGATGACGGGCCCCTGGAGATTTCTGATGATGGGCCCAAGGACGAGGACTTGGACTGTGAAGGAGCAATCGAAGACTCGAGCAACTACAATCACGTTGCTAACGGGAGATTATGCACCAGAAAGATCGGCAACGGTAGCTGCAGCGACTCAAGAAACCAGCAACGATCGGAACAACTCCCATCCCAACCCAATGAGACGCGCATTAATAACGCTGTCAAGAAACGGCGTGTTGACGGATCCACGAAATGCCTGTTGGGCCGCCTCCCCGAAGACATTCTGCATGACATTCTGTCTCGCCTATCTATCTCCGACCTCTTGAGAGCTCGGCGAACTTGCGTCGCTTGGCACCGTATCGTTTCGACCTGCAACATCTTTCAACGGTTATACGACGAGAGAAGCGAGGAATCATGGATTGCTCTCACCGGCCATCCCCGCAACCCCAACGACTTTTGCATCTTCAACAACAACTCTAACAAGTGGCATTTTTGCCGGGCTAGGTATCAGGCGGATCCTACTAAAAGTTGGCTTCTACAGAGAGCTGCCGAGGGTCTTATGCTTTTCGTAAGCAGGGAAGGAAAATTGGGTGTGGTTAACGCCATAACAAGATTGTTCCGACCTCTGCCCGATACAAAGGTCACCCCGTGCCTACGTCTGGAATCGTGTTTGAAGAAAAAATTATTGCAGACCAAGTCAATTTCCATCAACATTGTTGTCAACTCTG
The DNA here is from genome assembly GCA_009831015.1 of Picea engelmannii. Taxonomy (NCBI): domain Eukaryota; kingdom Viridiplantae; phylum Streptophyta; class Pinopsida; order Pinales; family Pinaceae; genus Picea; species Picea engelmannii. Next base: position 285,637 of record ML786194.1, on the reverse strand, counting down.
CCGGTAAAACATTTAAAGTGATCGTTTGGGGAGAACTGAGATCAAATCAGGTACATGCTCTTGTTTATAGCTCCGCCACGGACAAATGGACTGTAAGGCTCTGTTCAGACATCGACTGCAGAATATTCAGGCGACCATTCCATTCCACTGTAGATGGCAACACCATCTACATCGCCTCAAGGTATCGGTCTGTGCTGGCCAGTTATAACACAGAAACCGGCCTGTTCGTCGTTCAAGGAATAATATGGCGATTGCGCCCGCTGTCCTTGGGCATGTTAGTGGCACGGGTGCGGATCATTGGGGTGGTGGCTTACAGGAACCGAATACTTCTAGTCGGTGTCCTCGTCGGCCGTGAAATTAATGGAGGTCAGCCCTCCGCTCTAGTGGGCTTATGGCAGGCAAATCCCAGCGGTGGGGAATGGGAGCTTCTGACGACACACGGCTTACAGCTCCCCTCATTTGAGGGAGCAGCGGCTTACGACGGAAAGCATAGCATCATAGTATTTCCAAGGACACCGGGATCGAACATGATATTCCTGAATTTGGATACCAAAGAGTGGAGGATTTCTGATGGATATTGCCCGGCCTGGAGGTTGTTCCATGGAAATGCAAGACCACAACGCATGAAATGTGACAGACAAGTTTTCAGGGCTTTTCATTTGAAAATAATTTTTTGCACAGCCGGATAGTGCACTTAAACAAGGCGTTATTAAATAGGTTCAATGGGCTGCACTGCATCGGTTTTTTCTGGTTCACGCCTTCATCGACAAATTTATTAATGTATTCATCGACAAATTTATTATTGTATTCATAATTTTTTCAGGGAAAACATTCCACTGGTTTCACGGCTTTGCATTTTGATTTTAAAAGTTTATGTTAAATAATTCTCATCTTGTTGGTTCTCTTGGAAAATTATGACGGTGGCATGATTTGATAAAAAGATTTGAATATTTTGCTGTTTGTTATAATCGAATGAAGCATACTGATTACAAACTAAATTAAGCATACGGTTTGAAGAAATCGTTTTGAAAAATGATAATCGAGGGAAGCGATCGGAGCAAAAGGAGTTAAACCTCAAGTTCCCTGTCAGCTCAAGTTCGAGAGATCTCCTTTGTGACCTTTCAAATTCTTCTAATCAAATTTATTTTCAATAAAATACTGGATCAAACAAAAATCGAATTCTGTACATGATAGAATAGGTAATTTGGACACAGTTAAATTTTTGGGATAATCAAATGTGAGACCTCGTTTACATATTTATTTCCATTTCTTTTACATATTTTTTTTCATTTATAAGGTACTTATCAATCAATTTACACACAATTTACACACCTGTTAACAATTCTATCCAAAATTCTATCTAAACCCTAAAATTTATAAGGTACTTATCAATCAATTTACACACAATTTACACACCTGTGAACAATTCTATCCAAAATTCTATCTAGACCCTAAAATTTAATTTATTTAAGTAATTGTAATGAATGTATTATGTTCTGTCCAAAATTATATCTAAACCCTAAAATTTAATTCATTTAAGCAATTGTAATGAATGTATTATGTTTCAAGAATCCATGTACAACAAATTTTAATAAGTTAAAAAATGGACATTAACCAATTTTAATAAATTAAAAAATGCACATTTGTTGATGGCTTGTTAGATACCATAGTCAAGAATGCAAATGAGAAAACAAGAGGGTCTCATGACTGTTAAATGATAACATAGAAAGCAACATTTCTATTTTTATAAATTATTATTTATAAATTTGGATGTGTATGAATTATTATTTATAAAAATCTCATAATTTATAAATTTGGGATGTGTATGAATTATTATTTATAAAAATTTCATATGCATGTATAATGTTTATTTACATTTTCAATATAAGGAATCTTTTTTGAAGGGATGGAAATTTATATTGAAGTGTAAAAATATTGGCAAATATTATTAGTTTTTAATATGCAAATTGTAGAATGTTTGGCTGATTTTATATAATTACTATAAAATTTTAACAATTTTTTAGGTAAAATAATTTTATCCAAAGCATGAAAAATTAAACCATAGATTAAATTCAACCCCTAAAACTTTCTAACATCAATGCCCTTCAAATATGGAAAATTAACCCATGGACTAAATTTAACCCCTAAATTTTTCTAATACCAATACTCTTAAAACATGGACAACTATAAACTATAAATCATATCATGGTCAAACATAATTAAACATAGTAAAAAATTGTAAATACAAATGTGAAGAATAATGATATATGATAATCATATACTCAACTTCATACTAAACAATATAAATTTGTCATTATTAACAATCACAACAATTTTTATGAAAAGCAAGTAGTTTTAATTTGTTGTTTATGAAACATGTTATATTTATTTTGCAACTTTTTATAATTTTTTCATTATTAACAATCACAACAATTTTTAACAAATGTAAGTAGCTTTAGTTAGTTGTTTATGAAACACAATATACTCATTTTGAAACTTTTTCAATATTATAAGAGCTTAAAAAAATTGCATTATCTTATATAAATGTGATTGTGGAATTTTTTAATGGAAAAAATGTTATAAAGAATTTTTTTTTTTACAACCTATGATCATAGTTTTATTGAAAATATGATGTAATTGTATTTAATTTTGTTTTCTATTATATAACTTTCAACATATTCATAACAAATGACATGTAAATTAAATACTTTAGTTAGGAGTTATGTTTAATTAAGACCATGATATGATAGTTGAATGAACAACATTTTAGGATATTTTCAAGAGTCAAATTGCATATATCGTTGATGAACCAAGAACCATTTGACAAAATCATGAAGGAATATTAACTATAGTCAACCAAAGTCAACTGATATAAACCTTGATGAACATAGCCATGCAACATAACCATCAACAAACCTAGGAATTTGACTCATAGTTAGACAATATGAATGTTACAGTCTTACATAAATATTAAGGAACATCACAATCCAACATAATCCTCAAGGAACATTGCAATCCAACTTAACCCTCTAGAAATGTCACAATAAATATATTAATCATATTAGAAAGCTATTACCATCTTGAAACATGGTCAACCATAATAAACCATAGTCTAACATAGTGAAACCATAGTCAAACATGGTTAGCAATAGTCAACCATTGTCAAATCATGTCTACATTGTCTACTATAGTTAACAATAATCAACTATTATCATCCATACTTAGCCATATCCAACCAAATTAAACCAAACTCAATGCAACATAACCCTTCATGAACATTGCAATGCAATATAACCATTAAGAAATGTACAAATTTGACATAAAATTAGGCAATTTGAATATTGTAATTTGACATTTAATCATTCAAGGACTTCAGAATCCAATATAATCATTGATGAATGCTAGAATGAAAAATAACCATTGAAGAATGTAGTAATTCGACATAAGTCAACAAAGATAGAAATAATGCAATCAATACCTATTAGTTACTGAGATATAACTCTTCTCTTAGGTTAAATTATTTTATTCATATTCCTTAAAATAACATTAATGATGGATGTAAGTTAATGATGGCCTCTCATGATGGATTAGTATTTTTCAAACAAAATATAATCCATATGCTCCCATTAATGTAGGTGTTGAGTACTAAACAATGAAGTTTCCTTTAAAAAAATTGTAAAATACAAAACACATTGTTCTTGTGTAGAGCTATTTTTTCAAAATTTATAATATTAATTTATATATTTTTTTAAATTATGAAAGTCACTTATATCCTTGAAATTACAAGGCCTTGTGGTAGTGTAGGGTACAAGAAACTTAACATAATCTTTTTTTTTAGAATGTAGATCCTGGTCTATACTAGTGTAATGTATAGCTTATTCTAGAAATGGTTAAGGCAATAAAAAGTTATAGCGAGAACAAAATATGTATGTATTTTAAGATTTTGATATATGTCAAGTCAAAAATACATTAAAAATAGTTAAAAAACATTATTATTATTCTTTTATATATTTGGAAACTACATAGTCGAATATATAAGTGTGTTTAGTTTCATTGACGATGAATTTGTGTAGAATATATAAAAATAACATGAAAATAGAGATCTTGGCAGTCATTTAGAAAAATGGAGGTTTTGATGTGTTTATAGCTCAAACCACCAAGTTTGTCATTTTGAACCTAAATCTAAGGCAACCAAATTAGTAAATATGTATGTTAATGATACGGATTGGGTCGTTATATTATTTGTAATCTATCTCTATGATTTTAGAGTGGAAAAATTGGAGGAATCATCTTACAGTGTCATTTTAATGGCAAATCCTAGTTTGGAAAATTGGAGTTTGAAACCTTCCAGAGTCATTTTGAGGCATCAAACTGAATTTTTGAGGGTCAAAAAATTCTTAGCAATATTTGGAAACCATGACACTATTATACACATTGATACCTTTTCAATGGTGCAAAAACCATGTCAATCGGAGCTAGTACGCAAAAGTTATGCTTCCCGCAAGTTGACCTACCATATTGACCACCATGGCAGAAGAGGGTGTCACGTCAGCCCCTGTTACTCGCACTTATGGGGATATCCACGTTTTTAATTTCAATAATATTATAGAAGTTCCAAAATCTTATCACAATTGAGGCTTGAGGAAGTCAAAACCTACCCCTAGATGGCTATCAAGCTACGTTAAATACCGGGCCACTAGGAGAAAGGATTCCATTCTATGTTATTGTATTTTGTTCCATAGTAGAGTAGAATAACTGGGAGTGGAAAATTAGAGAGCATAACAGAGGGGGTTAATGTTTTGTATCATCCTAACAATCCATAGGTCTCAAGTAACTCCATAGAGAGTGTGTTCTCCTTTGTACTTGCATTATTTCCATAACAGAGAAAAGAGAGCAGAGCAACCTTACCTTCTAGCTAGTTTTCTCCTGTAAGGGTTTCCCAACGAAAAATATTTTTATTTTATTTTATGGATGGTGTGTGATTGTATTTTAATGTTCTCTATTTTCTGTATTTTATCTATTTCATGCATAAGGAAAAAATCGGTAACCAAATATTATGGAATCTAAAAGAATTTAACCTTTATAGTGTTGATTTCAGTTTTATTTATCAGATCTATTATGGCAAACTATTCTAGTGGAATATCCACGACAATTTACAAATCATATTTTTATCAGAGCAAGTTTTCTTGGGGTATTTGTGTAAATTTGCAAGGATCCAAAAATCAGTTTAAGAAGAAATTCGTAGAATCCTAGCAATGACTGATGAGTTTATTCATAACAACCATCGAGATCCGACAAAGGAGATATTTGCGAGGTTGGAAGAGAAAGTCACTGACATATCTTGCAATATATCCATCCTCATGGCGACTCTAACAAGAAAACTTCAACCATTTAGAGAAGTTGGAGGCTCGAACTCAAAGATCGGATCAAACAGGAAATCGAGAGATAATGAAGACCCAGAAAAGGAGTCACGGAAAGAACCCGAGAAAGAGAAGTTGAGTTAAAATGTCATAAACCCTTCACAATTCTTATTCAATATGGAATCGAAAGTGGACATAAAGACATACCAAGGTGATATTGATGCATTAAAACCAAATCATTGGTTACGACAACTAGAAGTTTATTTTAACATTCACCATATAAGTGATGAGTGATTTGTAAATTGTCGTGGATATTCCACTAGAACAATTCGTCACAACAAAGCTAATAAAATAATGAAAATATTTACTATTAAGGTTATTTTTCCTTTAGATCTCCAGAATATTTAGTTACTAATTTTCAGCCTATGCATGAAATAGATAAAATGTGTAAAATAGAGAACAGTAAAATACAATCACACTATCCACAAATAAACACAAGATATGACCTGGGAAACCCAATATGGGAGAAAACCTAGATAGAAGGTGAGGTTTCTCTACTCTCTTTTCTTTGGTATAGAAATGATGCAAGTCCAAAGAAAGAGGCACTCTCTATGGAGTTGCCTTTGACCTATGGCTGCTACAAAATTTCTCCTCCTCTATTATTCTCATAGAATGCCACTCTCGGATGTTTTTCTCAGCTATGGAACAAGATATAATGCAAAAGAATGGAACCCCTTCTCCTCCTAATGGCCTGGTACTTAACATAGCTTGATAGCCATATGGGGATAGAATTCTGACTTCATCAACCCTCAATTTTGATATGGTTTTGGACCTTATAGAATCTTTTTGAAAATACATATGTGGTTAGCCCTATATGCATGACTAACAAGGGATGACATGGCATCCTCTCGTACCATGGTGGTCAACATGGTACGTCAACTTGCAGGAGGCATAAATTGTTCATACAAGCTTTGATTGACGTGATTTTTGCACCGTTGGAAAGGTCTCGATGTGTAGAATGGGGCCCTAGATATTCTAGGAAATTTTGACCCCAAAAAATGTTGTTTGGTGCCTCAAAATGGCCCTTGAAGGTTTCAGACCCCGATTTTCCAAATTGGGACCTGCCACTAAAATGGCCCTACAAGATTATTCCTCCAATTTTTCCACAATGAAAGGATCGAGATAGATGAAAAATAATATAATGATCCAATCCGGATCAAGGAGAAAAAGATATCATTTTCCATACTGAAGTTAGAGGTCCATGCTTTAACTTGGTGGGAAAGTCACATGGAGACACTAGGTTGGAGGGTGATCCACCTGTAACTAAGTAGGAGGATTTCAAAACCCTCATTAAGTCTCAGTTATATCTTATTGGGTATGTATAGGACCAAAGGATCCATTGGAATTGCTTCAGGAAAAGGAGGGGATAAATTATATAGGAGTACACCATCAATTTCAGGAAGATGGCCATCATGCTAAGTATCTCTCCCAAGAGCCCAAATGTACTCCTCAAGTATCTAGAGGGTATACATAGTCATATGAAAAATAAAGTGATTATTTTCAATCCAAGGACAGTTTTTGAGGAATGTGTATAGGCACAGTATCTAGAAAACATAGACCACAAGAAAGGGAAGCCAAGTGGTTCCAAGCAGAAAGAGAACCAGGAAGCTTCCAAGGAGGGGAAGAAGAAGTGGAAAGGGGGAAAGGATAAGACGACAAAAATCACTACACTTCAGTACAAGGATCCTAGCAACCATTGAAACGATTGAAATATTGATGGTCACACTGAGAAAAAGTGTTAGAAACTACATCTAGAGTTGAACTTGAAGAAAAACAAGAAGGAAGCAAAGAAAAAAAAATTCTAGCCACGAATTCGAGCAATCATGTTGAAATTAGCTCAAATGTGGATGAGAATATTGTCTACATATCAATGAAGAAGGAGGTGACTATAAGTATTATTCATCACCAGGAAGATAAGGATATGACCAAACTCTTCCACATCAAGATTTAGGTCAAGAAGACCAAGACAAAAGCTTCATTCGACTCCAGTTCACAGGCTAATCTCATATTAGTGAATCTAGTCAGAAATCTTGGATTGGAGGTTCACAATCATCCTATCCCATATCCATTGGGATGGGTAAACAAGGATGCATAGATAAAGGTAACGAAATAGTGTAAGATTAAATTTTCTATAAGTGCTGATTTTATTGATGAAGTGGAATTGGACATAGTACCCTTTGACGTATGTGGGGTAGTGTTCAGAATCCCCTGCATGTATAAGAACGATGAAATATTCATGTGGAGAGCCAACCAATATCAACTAATCAAGGGTGGGAATTCCTACATCATCAACATGCATAAAGGTAAGTCAAAAATCTCATTAGTAAGTGCTAACCAAGCTAAGAAGTTGACTAGTTCCAATGAGAAATGTGTTTTACTTTTCTTAAGATAAAATTAGTGTAATGAGGAGTCAATAAGAGTAAAGGCATCCTTGGAGGGTAGTACTAAAGAGAAGAAACATCAGTTGGAGGAGTTTCTATAGGAATACAAATTAGTGTTCCAGGAACCTAAGGATATACCACGTAATAGGGAAGTGGAGCACACAATCCAATTATTGTCAGACTCCCCCTTGTTGAATATTGGGTTGTATAGACAGTTCGTTATGGAAGCAAAAAGAGTAAAGAAGATGATCTATAAATCGCCATGTATATTTTGTAAGTTTTAAACATAAGTGAATTAATGCATACAAATTGTTAAGAAAAAAAGAAATTAATCAATAGATCATACACATAGTACACAAAGATTTACACTGGAAACCCTTAACTAGGAGAAAACTAGTCTTCCTTGGTGTTGCACCTTTCAAATATTCATTGTATTAATTTCACCATTCACATTACAACATATACAATATTTTAGGTATTCTACAACTACCAAAACCCTAATCCCTTAATCTAGGATTAATTTAGAAAACTGCTAAAAATACAAAAAATCACTAAAATAACAAAAGTTGCTTAAAATAAAATTTTGTGGCGCTACCCTAGAGCCGAAGGATTCACCTAAGCTAGGGGGATAATCCTAGCCCCCCTTGGGAAGTAATTGACACACACATACACCGCTACTATGGGAAGATCTTCAAATCCTACGAACGTACCCCCCACAGGCACACACACATGCAAAGAATATAACACATACCCAACATTCTCCCACTTGTTGTTTTCTTTGCATATATGGGGTCATAGGATTACATAGTTAACAATACATGGAATCAATGCCCATTGTTTCTCTACACCATGAAAACTTCTTAGTTCATATAGAATTTTTCAATGAATCTACAACATTCTTCAAAGTGTCAATCTTCTCCAGCAACACCTTCTTATCTTCAACCATGTCTCTCACAAATTGATACTAAACATCAATATGATTTCTCTTTGAATGATAAGTTGGGTTCTTTGCCATGAATATTTCACTCTAACTGTCTTAATATAATTTTAATGCTTGTTGTACCAACACAATACCTAAACACAATCTATGTAACCATATTGCTTCCTTGATTGCATGAATGATTACCATGTATTCAACTTTTGTAGTTGAGAGTGCCACTACAACCTATCTTTTGCTCATCTAATTGTTTTCTTCTTCAAATAGGTTAAACACATACCCACTTGTATATCTTCTACATGTTGATTTTTCAATAGGCAAGGTTTAAGCATGAAGTTCATTCCATTTTAGCATTTTACTTAAACCATAAACAATTTTGTTGCAGCAACCAAGATCGCAAGAAGAATCACCATGCACAAGTACACAAGAAGTATCCTGGGAAACCCTTCTCAACAAGGGAAGAAAACCCAAACAATCCTTTGCTATATTATTCAATAGAAATACCTCCACCACCAAGAAAACCTAGCACACAAAAGAGTGCTCACAAACCCTAGAAGACTAGAGCCCGAGAGAGGTGCACACTTTTCCCAAGAAGATGTACTTGCTGAAATTTCCAAACTCACACTTGAGATGTGATTCCTCAATGGGGAATTTACCTTTACTTATATTAGACTGAACCTGTCAATAGGGAGGACCTCACTAACTCGCAATATAATTAATAATTACCAGATTAATTATATTTTACAATAAGGTGGGGCTGACCTGTACCCTTTATATTACAATTAGGGTTGCAGGTAAGTCTGACTCTTGAAAAATATAGAAAGGGATCTCATACACCCACTAGTGCTCAGCCACTAGGGGAACATCCATAGGGATTTCAATATCTCTATCTCCCTGTGTCTCATAGAAGAAACACACTCACTAGTGCTCAACCACTAGGATCATGTTCACATGTTCTCATCCATAGGCATGTCCAACTCAACAGATCTTCTTTCCCACTGCATTACACAGGAGAGTCATCCAGAGTTCATCATATCAACTCTTTTCTCAGAGGAGTCTAATACATCATTTTCATACTTGTCTCATAACGATGCACCCATCTCATGGGAATTCACACATTCACCTTGTGCTTAGCCACAGACACGTCCAACTCAGTATATCTCCTTTCTCACTATGTTACACAGGAGAATCATCTAGAGTTCTTCTCAACTCTCTGTGAGGAGGAGGCCATCACTACGTTCTAGTTCTGTCTCAGATAAGAACCACACACCCATCTCAGGGGCTCTCTCTCATGTCTGTGTCATGGAGGATGTCTCACACAACTATAATCATCAACGCTCCCTCTCAGCTAGGTAGGCATTCTCCACCAGGCCAAGTATCTCATGGAAATACTTGAAGTTTTTCTTGGAAAGAGGTTTGGTGAAGATATCTATGATATTCTCATGGGTAGGAAGATACTGCACGTGTATTTTCTTCCTCTACACCATGTCTCTGATATAGTGATATTTTATCTCGATGTGTTTCGATCTGTCATGAAACACATGGTTCTCGGAGAGCTTCACACAACTCTGGTTATCATAATGAATAGTAGTAGGATCCATCTCATGATCGAATAAGTCAGTCAGAAGTTTACGAAGCCACACTGCTTCGTGGACTGCTACACTCAATGAAATGTACTCTGCCTCTGCAGTGCTCAATGCCACAGAGGTATGTTTTCTGCTACACCGGGAAACCATGGCATACCCTAAAGTGAAGAAACAACTGGAGGTGATTTTACTATCCACTGTGCTCATTGCCCAATCTTCATTGGCATATCCCTGTAGGATCAAGTCTACATTGGAGGCATATCTTAGGCCATAACCAATTGTGCCTCTTAAGTATCTCAATACATGTTTTGTTTCTATCTAGTGTGTCTGTCTCAGTTGGCTCATAAACTGGCTAAGCACATTCACTACATAGCATATATCTGGTCTGGTGTTAACCAGATACATCAGTGATCCAATTAATTGTCTGTATAAGTGTGGATCTACCTCTCATGAATCAATATCACTCATCTTCTTTGAATCCATCACCATTGGAGTGGACATGGATTTGCATTCTGTCATACCGAACTTTTTCAATATCTCCACAATATATTTTCCTTGAATCAGGAAAATATCATCTGTCCTTTGCCATACTTATAGTCCCAAGAAGTAGTGCATCAAGCCCAAATCCTTCATTTCAAATTTAGCAGTCAATGCTCATTTGAATTCAGCAATGAGTCTCTCTAAACAGGTGAGGAAAAGGTCATCCACATATAGGACCAATATCAAACAGTCATTTCCATCAATGTGATAATATAAGTTTGGATCAACAACACTTTTTTTGAAGGCCAAACTCATCAGAAATCCATCCATTTTCTCGTACCAAGCACGTGGTTCTTTCTTTATACCATATAGGGATTTCTTCAACATACACACATGAGATATTTCATTGTGTATAACGAATCCTTTTGGCTGCTTGATATAAAATTCTTCCTCAATTTCACGATTGAGAAAGGTTGTCTTTACATCCATCTAGTGTAGCTTCCAACCCATGGAAGCAGCTAGTGCAATGATAGAACGGATGGAAGTGTATCGAGCTACTGGAGCAAAAGTCTTGTCATAGTCAAATACCTCTACTTGTGAGAACCCTCTGGCTACAAATATTGCTTTGTATTTTTTGATGCTTCCATCAGCTACATGCTTGATTTTATAAATCCATTTGGAAGTCACTACATACTTTCCCACTGGTCTTGGAACAATATCCCATACATCATTTTTCAATATAGATTTATATTCTTCAGTCATGGCAACTTGCCATACTTGTTCACCTGAATCTTTTCCATGACAAGATGGCTCTGAGTCAATGATGTGGGTTATGGTTGAAAGGTAGCTTGAGAATATGTTTGGTCTCTTGCTCTCTCTGGTTGTTTCTTGAGTGGATTTATGTCCCTCTACTTCTTGTAGAGTTTGTCGGGCCCAAGAAGACCTTTTATGTCCAACCGTAATATCTCTGGGCATGCCACTTGGAGCAACTAGATCGGCTGGAACAACTGGATCAATTGGATCAATTGGAATAATGTATGTCTCCCTCTGAATTTCTGAAGGGGGAGAAAGCATTGTCTCACTATCAATTTCCATCTGAGATTCTCTAGATATTTGGAAGTCTACTTCTTCTTCAAAAGTAACATCTCTGCTTATTTCAATTTGTCTTTGACCAGGAATGTAGATTTGATATGCCTTTGAGGATTCATTGTATCCTACAAATGTGCCCTTTCTCCCTAAAGGTTCTAGCTTGGATCTTTTATCTTTGGGTACATGAAAATATACTGGACAACCAAATATTCGGAAGTGTCCAATATCAGGCTTCAGTCTGGTGAAGGCTTCTTTTGGAGTAATTTTCTTCAGGATCTAATGAGGACTTCTGTTTTGAACATACATTGTTTTCATACATGCTTTTGCCCATAGATTCTTAGGTAGACTCTGATCATGTATCATTGCTTTGGTTGCCTCAATGATAGTTCTGTTTTTCCTCTCTGCAACCCCATTTTGTTGAGGGTTGTAAGGCACTGTGAACTCCCTCTTGATCCCTGCTTCAATACATAAATTGCTAAAATATTTGGAGGTGTATTCTCCTCCATTATCTAATCTTAATAATTTGATTTTTCTTCCAATCTGGTTCTGAACATGGGCTTTGAATTCTTGAAATTTTGCAAGGAATCCATCCTTGTTCTTCAGGAATTAAATCCAAATTTTCCAGGAGTGATCATCTATGAAGAGTACATAGTACAAGTACCCATTCAGAGATGCAACAGTCACTGGCCCACACACATTTGAATGTATCAAGTCCAATATTTCCTTGGATCTATTGGCACTGCTTGAAAAGGATCCTTTAACATTTTTTCCAAGAGCACAACCTTTGCAAAAACCTTTATGTTGAATTTGTATCTCTAGAAGACCTGTTACCATTTTCTTTAGAGTTGGGAGAGATCTATAATGAATGTGAGCAAGTCTTCTATGCCATAGCTCACTCAAGTTGATAGTGTCATGTAGCAGGGCCTGGAATGGTTTGATGGTTAATCTGTATAGGTTTTTTTCTTGGACACCAATTACTTTGGCAAAATTTATATGAGATTATTTGTGTCATGCAAAAACTCTTCCTTCCGAGAAGGTAACCTTATATCCTTTGTCTTCCAAGGCAGAAATTGAGACAAGGTTTCTCTTCATTCTGGGTACATATAGTACTTCTTTTAATTGAATTTGCATATATGAATCTAGTTGGAAGGTAGAAGTTCCAACCCCTCTCACATTATATTTGGCATCATCTCCAAGTACAACATGTAGATGTGTTTCTTTCTAAAAAAAAATTGTTATATGATCTATAAGACCGGTCATGTTCCTGGAGGAACCACTGTCAATTAACCAAGTATTATCATTGGTAGGGACCATACCTGAGAGTGTTGATATGTTGATGTATTCATCTCCTTGAGGTCTTGTCTTCCTAGAACTGAGTTTGCTTGAACTATCAAGCTTGTCTTCCATCATAATTTTGCTCATTTTGATTTTGGATTCTTCACAAACCCTTGTCAACTAGGCTAGAAAACCTTTAGGTTTTTTTGGATTTATGACTACCAAAAATAATCCTTTTGAAAGATAGGATAGTACTATTGAGCTGAATAGCTCCTTCAAGGAGTTGCAAAAATCCAATTCTAAATTTTTCTGCAGAAATTATTGAAACCCTAGAAACCCTAGGGCCAAAAAGTCAAAATGCTCGGAATTGCAATCTGAGACTTGTTGGAGGTGCGCTCAAAGAGTTTGTACTCACCTATTCTCTTTTTATCCCTAACTTCCAAGTGACAAGTGTTGAAACTATATCACTATTTTGAGTGTGATTGCAGGAGAAGGGATCTCTAGTCCAAGCAACGATCGTAGATCTAGAGGGATCTCAGATCCAACACATTAAGAGGAACAACGCACTCCAAGTTTGATTGTTTTCATATACCTCTAGTTGTTATGGAATTATTGTGACCTTATAAACATCTAGTTTTATTTTGGTCTATTGAATTTATGATTATCATACTAACCTTTATTCAAAGTTAAAGTTATAAACTAAATTTAGTCAAAGTATTAGATTTATTAAGGTTTATATTTTATAGTTTATTTGCATTATATTCTCTAACTTAGATTTCTGTCAAGAAAGCATATTGTCTTAAGTACATGGGACAGGTTGAATAAAATACTTGAGACTCGGAAGAAAATCAACAACACTTGTTCTTGAAGATAAGACTCAAGGTTCCAGGTTTGATTGATTAAATTAATAAGTTTCCAATTTGCACATATCAAGTTTGATAATTGCTACATTACTAGTTGTGACAACAATCCTTGAAAGGTTCTATTACTGCTAGCTACAATCAATACTTGGCTATATGTGAGTACTATTGATATAAATGCTTATTGTACTTGTTTACAATATGAACTAACATCTCCTCTGAGAGATAATTCTTGTTTTGCTTCCAGATAGGTCACCTTGGTAATAATATGATGATTACCATGAGATTGTCTTTTTTTCTTGATGAAAATGCTATTATACTTTTTTCTCTTGTTGATCTTGTATCGCGCAAGTTATTTGATAAATTCCATGGAAGTTACCATGGAGGAATGATTGATCACAACACTATAAGGGTGTTGTTCCTATTTCTTATTAATGCATTTTTATTTTGGCTCTTGTTCCAGGAACGTCACAAGCAATAGCTCTGAGAAGGAGCTACTATGATTATTGTTCTCATTATTGTTTTTATTATTATAAGAGTACTATTATTGTCTATTGGTTTTCCCTTTGTTGTCCTTGTTCCGAGAAAGTCACAGGTGATAACTCTGAAGGAAGCTATTGTGAGGGTTGCATGAGACAATATATTAGATGGTCTCTAGTTTGAGACATGGAGTGGACTATCCAGATAAGAAGTTGTATACACGACCGTATACATCCGTGTACCAAAGAAGAAGAAGACGAAGAAGGATACTTTTATGAGATACATAGTATCTCATATGGAGATTGATTGTAAGGAGAAGAAGGCCCCAAAGATGACCAAACAAATCCCTCTAGTGTAGTTGATTACTATTTAGATCACCAGGAAGAGTTAGTAGATCCAGAAGGGCCTACCCAGAATCATTGCAGTAACCAAGAAGAGACCAACGTGGTCCCATGAAACCTTGTAGGATGCAACATTAATGAGCCATATCATGAGGAGAAGATGGCTTCGAACATTATACATACTCAGAGGGAGTCAAGCTTCAAAGGGAGAATGGAGACTCAGATACTTTCATATTTAGATGAAAGAGAGAGGAATATTTTGGAATTGATAGACAAATGCCATGGGTTGAGAAGGATATATCGAAGCTTCAGAGGCTTCGAGGAGATATGAGATCTTATGGGAAGATTTTGTTGCTTCTCTAGACTTTTCTATAGTGACCGAGGAGGAATCCAGTCAAAAGGACTAGCATATATATATTTTCCTTGGTTTCGAGACCATAAGGGAATTCAGTGGTGACTTCCAAGTTGATATACAAGATCAAGCATGTTGCAGATAAATATCCTAGAGATGTACAAAGCTTGATTTGTATCCAAAGGATTCTCCCAGCAAAAGGAAGAAGACTATGATGAGACATTGGCTCTAGTATATTGTTAGTGGCGAACAAGTAGCAGATATGTTGACCAAGCCCCCATCAGGGACAATTTTGGAGTGGTCCAAATGTTTTTCTCCAGTAGTGAGAATTGATGTATTCCCCAGTAGCAGAAAGTGATGTGATCCCTAGTAGTGGTAGCTACCCCAGCGCAGGTTGGTATGTTAATCCAACATAAGCTAGTATGTTACCCCAACACAGGTTGGTATGCTACTCCAACGTAGGCTGGTATGTTACCCTAGCACAAGTTAGTATGCTACTCCAATGCAGGATGGTATGTTACCCCAGCGCAGGTTGGTATGTTACTCCAACATAGGTTGGTATGTTATCCCAATGCATGTTGGTATGCTACTCCAACGCAGGCTGGTATGTTACCCCGGCACATGTTGGTATGTTACTTCAACGTAGGATAGTATGTTACCCCACCGCAGGTTGGTATGCTACTCCAACGCAGGTTGTTATGTTACCCTAATGCAAGTTGGTATGCTACTCCAACGTAGGATGGTATGTTAACCCAGCATAGGTTTGTATGCTACTCCAACACAAGTTGGTAAGTTAACCTAGTGCAGGTTGGTATGTTACTCCAACAAAGGTTGGTACACTACTCTAGTGAAAGTGAAGAACTTCTTATTATGTATGGATTCGTGAAATTCAAAAATACAATGGCAAAGGTGTGCAGAAGCACAAAAACAATGATGATGATCGTGCCAAGAGGAATACCTTCCTCGTTAAGAGGGAGTGTTAAATTTTTGAGTCAAATTATGTGTGAGCTAACAAGTTACTAGTTCTGTATGAACTAGATGCCGACCTGTAGTGTCGGAAATGATTCTCAGTTAGAGTGTTGATTAGTAGCATCAGAGGTTACTATCTGGAGGTCCAACCAGTAGTGTTGGAGGTGTTTTCCATCTAGATGGCTAATGTGAAAATATGATGGTGATACTTGATCTATTTGATCATATGATATCATGTGTGGCTATGGTGATGCTACCTGTAGATTGGTTTGCAAGACCATGTGAGTCTTTCCCATGCCATGGGACATGGATCTATGTGTTTGAGACCACTAAATTAAGAACATCTTAGTTAGTACATCCCTAGCTAAGAGGGAGTGTTTATTTTTTGGTAGTTGCGGGAGGTATTAACCTCTACATGTAACCTATGACTTAGAATAGAATATCTTGGAAGCAAGTGAACCATTAAACAGATGTGTGGAAACCCTATAATACAAGTTGGACTAGTAGAATAAATAATATTAGAATATTATATTCCATAAATACAAGTCGGCTCCACAAGAAAAGATAAACAAAAAACATAATTACTAGAAATTCGGGTCGGCCTAGCCAGAAAAGTCATTGGAAAAAATAATATAAATAGAGGACATTTTATCTCATTTGGATACCCAATCAAAGTGCAAGTCTTGTGGAGAGTTGTAGTTGCATCTGCAATTACAGTTGCAAGGAGGAATAAGGGTGTATGGTCATCTCTTGGTATTGGTATCTCTCTATCACTATAAATTGATTCTCTTGGTGATTCTCTTGGTGACATTATTGGTGAAACTCTTGGTGATATTCTTGCTAAGTATGGTGCAAGGTTGAGTGATCGGTGCAGATGAAGCTGCTGCAATTGTGTATGGCACTTATTTTGTGGATATGGATACTCTCTCTCTTTTTCACTACCATTGGAGAAGGAGCGCTCTACTTGTCTTGAGTTGTTGCTGCAATTAGTAGCTAGGGTTTATCTGTTGGTTCTGGAGTATGCTTGCTGGAATTATTCTAAGTAAATGTTAGTGTGCTCGGGGGTTGAATATGTGAATTCCTATGGTTGGGTGAGAATGATGTGACATTTTCTATGGTTAAATGAGCATACCAAAATTTCAACATCTTTTAATCTCCATTCCCAAAATCAAGTTAGTAGCCCCAAGATCCTTCATGTCAAATTTGTAGGAGAGTTGTGATTTCACCTCCTATCATTTCCTACTAGAAACATGTCATCGACATACAACACTACATAAATGAAGTGATTACCAACCTACTTGGAATATACATTGTGATCATCCTCTCTTCTCACAAATCCTAGTACAATGATGTATGTGTTAAAATTTTGGTACCACATCCTAGGTGATTGCTTCAAACCATATAGTGACTTCTTTAGCTTACAGACCAACTATTTCTTTCCCTTCACTACAAATCCTTATGGTTGCTTCATGTAGATTTATTCTTCCAGATCCCTGTGTGGGATTTTTTTCTTCACATCCATCTGTTCTACTTCAAAATCAAAATAAGAAGCAACATATAAAAGAAAACTAATATAATTTAACTTGGAAACATGAGAAAAATTTAACCAAATTCAATTCCCTCTACCGGGAATAACCTTTTTCTAGTAACAAAGGTTTGTTTTTTTCCACTTTTCCTTCTGCATTCAACTTCTTCTTAAACAACCATTTTCTACCAACATATTTTATTCCAGCTAGAAACTCAACTAGATCCCATGTCTCATTCTTATCCAAGGCATCCATCTCTTCAACCATGGCCTTCTTCCAGAGTTTACTATCCTCTAAATTCATTGCTTCCCTAATAGTTCTAGTATCATCATCAGTAATAGATAAAGAAAAATTATCATAGAAATCAGGTGGACTATACCTCTCTAGTTACATTCTATCCCTCACTAATATCCCCAATACTAGGGTACGAGGTTTTGCTTCTTCTACTTCATCTTCTACGATTGAGTTAGATTTTGGATCATCCAAATCAAACTCTATTTTCTCAATTTCTTCTTCCCTTGGTAGGAATTCTTGTTTGGGAACATATTTAACCTCTCTAAAAACGACATCCCAGTTGTAGACAACCTTCTTAGATTTTGGGTTCCAAAATTTATATCCTTTTATACCATCTTTATAACCAAAAAAGATACACTTTTCATATTTATTATCCAGTTTACTCCTAATGTCCTTTGGAATGTGTACATAAGCATCACAGCCAAACACTTTGATATGTTCAAGAAACAAATTCTTACTGGTCCATGCCTCATGTGGAGTTATGTCATACAACGTTGATTTGGGTGATTGTTTGACCAGGTAACATGCAGTACCCATTGCATCTACCCATAATTCTTTTCCTAACCCATCACCATTGAGCATGCTCCTTGATTTTTCCATCAGTGTCCTATTCATTCTTTCTTCCACTCCATTTTGTTGAGGTGTGTATGGAGTAGTCTTATGTCTTGCTATACCACACTTCTTACAAAATTCTTGGAATTTATTTTTGTAGAATTCTCCACCATTATCTGTTCTCTGTATCTTTATTTTCTTATTTGTTTGATTTTCTACCATAGCCTTAAACTCTTTAAATTTATCAAGTGCCTTAGATTTATTCCTAAGAAAATAAATCCATGTGTTCCTTCAAAAATCATTTATGAATGAAACATAATAAACATATTTACCTAGTGATGGAACAAGTATAGATCCAAACAAATCACTATGTATCAACTCTAAGATCTTGTTTTCTCTTGTAGCACCAGATGGGAATCTTACTCAATTTTGTTTACCATATATTCAATGTTCACAGAAATTGAAATACAGGGTTCAATTAGAAATACATTCAACCATACCTTTATCATGTAGTGTTTGAAGGCCCTTTTCTCCAATATGTCCCGGTCTTTGATGCCACAACATGGTATTTTTTCCAAGGATAGTATGGATCTTGTCTTGTTTATTTCTTTGCTTAGGGAAAATAGAACTATTACACCTATCAGTATAAGTACTTCCCGACAACTTATATAGAGTTCCACATCAAACTCCCCTCATCAACACCATTTCTCCTTGTACCATTTTGCAAGTTCCCTTTCCTAATAAATTAGCCACATCTGTATCATCCAACTTACTTACAGAGAGTAGGATCCTCACTACTATATATGGGTGGATTATTCCACAAAATTTTTCCACGTTTCCATTATTTTCATTTTTTTTAAATTGGGCGGGATTTTCGTTGCTATTGCCACGAAATTTCGTCGCTATAGCGACGATTATTGCTTACCTCAAAAAATATCTGCTAACACATGTGGCTTGCAATGGCTAGTTGACTTTTTTGCAAGTCAACTCAGGCATTTTCATTGCTATATCAACGATAGTCGATCTATATCTACCTAACTTTAAGAGATTTTACGACACATTTGCTATAGTTGCGACACTGTTCGTGGATTTTGTTTGAGTTGTTTATTTTTTCCGTCACCCACTAGTTGAACAAATCCAATTCTCGATCTTCATAGCTCAGATTTTGAACTTGCAAGGTTAGTATGTTTTTTTATTTATGTACTCATTTAACTTGTAAATTTTTTTTCAAATGAAATTTCATGTAGCTTGATTTTTCCTTGATAATATATTATATGTGCAGTACCATATTTCAAAATATTTATGTCATTGGTTTTTGGATCTAGTTAGTATATTCTATGGAAATTCATGTGAAATGTCAAGCAAAATATTTTCCGAAGAAGTATTTTAAGAAGAGGGAAAATTACTCCATCAATAAGTCAATTCAAACATTAAAAACATATGCCATTATCAATCTATATTAATTTGAGCCTACAATCCCTTATGTAAATTTAATCCTTATTACAAAACCACGAACTCATAACAACTTTACTGGTTGGACTTATGTTTGAAATAGAAAGTGGACTAATAGTTAATCGATAATAAATAATAAAAAAGCATGTCAAAATGTCTTAGAAGAAATAATTGTGAGGATTTTAGGTCACTGTAAATAAACATATCATAATCGAAAGGAGTAGCTAAAATATCATGGAGTAGCTAAAATATAAAAAAAATTGACAATTTACTATTTGGTATGGTGTAGGTAAGACAATTACTTGTCAGTACAAATATTTGTCACTATAAACGAAAATGACAGGAAGCTTGCTCGGTTAAGAGCGACATTAGAGGTGAGGGGCGATGGAAAATGTTATTTCCCTTGCTATGATTGCAGGGGTTGCAAAGAAAAGGACTTTTAATAACAACAACTAAAAGACATTGTAGGGAGAAGGGGCATGCCGAAGGGGGTTATGAATATTGTCCCTTGGTAAGAGGATTCAATATTTAATGTATTCTCTGTAATAGTCATCTTGTCATGAATTTTAGTAATATTTTTTATCAGGATTTTTATATTTTCTATACACACTAACTTTTCTACGTTGTTTTTAAATATATAGACAATGTCCCCAAAATGTTGACCTCCAGAGAGTTATTTTCCAAGTACTAGCAGAAATACTCCTTTACAGGGTGATGAACTTTGAGATCAGAATATTGAAGTTGTTGATCAAGTTATTAATGATGATATGGATGGAGATAACTTTAGTGATTCAAATCAGGAATATGAGATACATAGATTGATCCAAGACACATTTGCTCCAATGGATGAGGAAAACCAAGATGATAGTCATGATGTTGATCCTCTACTCGAGAAGTCACGTCAACCTCTTTATGAAGTCTCAACAACAAATCTTCTATCTATTATATTGTTGGTGGTGAAATTGAATGTTTTGAATGGTTTATCAAACACATGCCTCACACAGATACTAAGGTATTTAATTTGTTAATTATTTATGCGTGCATGTTCAAAAATACTTAAAAGGTTCTATTTTTTCCGGTATTGCTATTGTTTTCTAATTTGTAAATTAGTATGGATGCGATATTGATGATTAATATTGTTTACATTGACTTATTGTTTTGAATTTTGTAGATTGTTAGGTGAATTTCTATTACCGACGTCAAATATTTTTCCACGCACATATTGAGAAATATCTGTGATTATGAAAGAAATTAGAATGGAGTATCAGGCTATTAATGCATGTCCTAATGATCATATCATATACTATGGACAATATGCATTAGAAAATGAATTCCCACAATGTCAAATAAGTATATATCGAACCGATAAAGAGTCAAAGCAGGTGCCTCGCAAAGTTCTTCGTTATATTCTGATAATTCCACATTTACAATGGTTGTTCAAGTGTCGAAGTATAGCACAATTTATGGATTTCCATGCAAAGAACAGAAGTCAAGATGATGTTATTTGAATTCCTACAGATGGTTCTGCATTGAAGTACATCGAAGAAAAGTGGCCATTTTTTAAATAAGAACCTCGTAATGTTAGACTTTCGTTGGCAGCTGATGGTGTCAATAATTTTGGAGAGCTTTGTTCTACGTACTCAGTGTGGCCTATTTGTGTTATAAACGATAAACTTCCTCCTTGGATGTCAATCAAGAGAGAGCACACAATGTTGGCAATGATTGTTCCAGGTATTTAATTATCTTTTATTTTCTTTAAAGTATGACAAAATATTTCATTTCTTTGTTTCATGCATGGTAATTATTTCTTTTATAT
>ML786194.1:231011-253574 GCA_009831015.1 Picea engelmannii | reverse complement strand
TGGTACAGGTTGATTACAGGTTGGTGCATGGTTGATGCACTTGTTTATGGTACAGGTTGATTATAGGTTGAGGTACAGGTTGATGCATGGTTCAGATTTATTGGTACAGGTTTACAGCGGTATATCTCACAGTGATAGTGTGATAGTGGTTTCATCATTCTACTTCTACTTCAGGGTGGCAGGACGGGTGGTTGTAGCCACCTTCCAGTTGTAGCCGGAGAACATTGGGGGTTGTAGCCTCCTTCTGGTTGTAGCTAGAGAATTGGGGAGTTGGAGCTTCCCTCAGGTTTTAGCCTGAGAAACTAGGGGGTTGAAGCCTCCTTCCAGTTGCAGCTGGAAAACAAAGGAAGTTGGTGCTTCCAATGAATGTAATTCTTCAACACATATAAAAAAAAGCATTATATGGTTTTCTCCCAATTTGGGTTTCCACGTAAAACACTGGTGTACTGTGTATGTGTATGATTGTTCATTTGTTCATTGCTTATTTACTCTGTAGTTATTGGATGATAATGCTTCATTGATATAACACTTGGATTATATGGTTAAAAATGGATTAAATTGCTCTATTACTGATTCACCCCCCCTCTCAGTAATCCAACAATATTTCCTTATTGGTACGCATATTTTGGAAACAAATAATAATTTATTTATTTATTTGTTATAGTATGTTCAACCTTTATCTCTCGTAGACAACTTTGACAACAACATAAAACAAATTATTTATGTACTTGGCAAATACATGAGGTAAGTAATTTTTTATAAGGAAAATGTACTTCTTATGTGATTTGTAGTGGAACTTATTGACATATTATGTTTTATCTGCAAATTTATGTATGCCTTGATATTATTTTATTGCAATAGTATCTACCTCCAACATTTTTCAATGCACAAGAACACTACCTCATACACCAAGTTGAGGAGATTGAATTATGTGGACCAGTACACACAAGGTCGATGTGGATGGTGGAGAGGCGGTTGAAGTCATTGAAGGCTTTTGTTAGATAAAGAGCACGTCTGGAGGGTTCTATGGTTGAGGGATATATGGTATATCAATGCATGGTGTATATTAGTCAATATCTACCTAAATTAGCAGAAAATATGAATGTGTCTCGCAAATGGCATCTCGACTCCATCAACAAATTTGAAGGGGAGGTCCTATTGGGGAAAGGTAAAATGAGTACCGTGAAAGGTAATTATTAGATGTTGACATAGATTTAATATAATACACATTTATTTTTCCAATTTTATTTTATCATACTGATTTTTTACATTTGTTATTCCTGCATATTGAACTATATTAAAATATTCCTTTATTAACAATAGCTAATTAATGATATTAAATTGTTATTTTATCATATAGTTGCTCGAGAGTGGGATGATTTACATTTATACATTGCCAACAACCTTGATTGGATGAAGCATTGGATAGAATATACTGAAGAATGCTTTGGTAGGTTATCATGGGAAGGGGTGAGTAAGATGATTAAAACATCGCATCATCATCGAAATCAATTTCCTGATCTTACATCAACTAGGGAAGTTGATTTAGCCTTTGGTTTAAAAGATAAATAGGCAAGTAAATTGTTTACCCACATTTTCCTAGTTATTTCCCAATTTTTCAATGTATTTGGTTTGTTTAATTTTTGAAATATATATTTACCAAGTCCTATATGAGGTTTATTAATTGGCAATGTATTTTTTACTTGTTATCCATGTTACAGTTGAAACATCACAAGGCTTTGTGGTGTAATGGATAAATTTAGTATCAAAATGTTGGATGATAAGATGAAAACCTCGGATTGTGGGATAACTGCAGTGTTTAAGGTCACCAACATTTCCTCTAGAAGTGATAAAAATCCGGAAGAAACTGAGAATAGGTACTATGGGCATTTGAAGGATATAATTGAGTGTGATTTTAATTCCTTTAAAATAGTTTTGTTTGAGGTGAAATGGTACAGGCTACAGATGCATGAAAGTGATCCTGAAAGAACTATTATTGAGCATGATAATGGATTTGCCATGGTTAATACAAGGGCATTTGAACTGGGTACAAAGCCTTATGTTCTTCCAAGTCAATGTGAGAAAGTATTTTACTCAGAGGTACCTGGTAAAGCAGGTTGGTCATACGTTGTTAGATATGATCCAAGAGGAAGAATAGTAAAGTATAATCATGTAGCTGAGGATGAAGCTAATAACAAGGAAGAAGATCATGATTATTCAGATCAGGAGTAGGTGGTTGTAGTTGATGTGTCAGATGGAGAAGTTGATCATCCAAATGTAGGAGATGACGATCTCATTGATGATATTGATAACTATATTAGTGAAAATGACGTTGATGATGATGTTGATATGAATGACCCTTTCACCAATATCGATTCTAAACCAGATCCTGATACATATGTTGAGCTGGATGAAGAAGAAGATGACTGATATTTAATTGTTGAAAAGAAGAGGTATGTGTTTATATCTTTTATAGGATCTTTATATGTTTTTATTTTGGATAATATAGTATATGTTACATGTTCTTTATAATTTCAAATTAGGTATGGGGAAATTGAGAGTGATGTGAGGGGGGGGGGAGATAATTAGAGATTCGACCTTCATGTGGTTGCCCATGTTTAGTAGAGAATGAACTATTTTCGAAATGAAGAGGAGCTCTGCGCGACTGTGCCTAATCATACCAACGATGTACTTATGTCATCCCAGGGATTTACATTTTTATGCTTATATTTTTGTATAAACCAATGAATGACAACCATAATTTAAATTTTTGTTGTGTTTGAATAAAATATGATCAATCCCAATATTTTGTCAAAGCAACATGTTGTTGCAAAACTTGTCCAGAACAAGGCATTAATTCGAAAATATAAGTCATAGTTCTAGTAATGGTTGGCGTGGATGCCAAGTTCTTAGGTTTCATTGAAAAATATAAAAAAACACCCTTTATGAACATTTTCAATGAAAATCCGTCAAAATTGCAAATTTTAATTACATAAATTGGATTGAACAATTTCAAAAACATCTCATACCAAAGATGTAGGTATGTCATACCAGGGATTAATTACATTTTTATGTTTATATTTTTGTATAAGCCAATGAATGAAAACCATAATTTAATTTTTTGTCGTGTTTGAATAAAATATGATCAATCACAATCTTTTGTCAAAGCAACACGTTGTTGCAAAACCTGTCTAGAACAAAGAATTAATTCGACAATATAAGCCATTATTATGGTAATGGTCGGCGTGGATGCCAGGTTCTTAGGTTTCATTGAAAAATATAAAAAATCACCCTTTAAGAGCATTTTCAATGCAAATCCGTTGAAATTGCAGAAATCGGATTTAGAAATTTCGAAAACATCTCATACCAACGATGTAGGTATGTCATCTTGGGGATTTACATTTTTATTTTTATATTTTTGTATAAGCCAATGAATGACAACCATAATTTAATTTGTTGTCGTGTTTGAATAAAATATGATCAATCCCAATATTTTGTCAAAGAAACACGTTGTTGCAAAACATGTCTACAACAAGGCATTAATTCGACAATATAAGCCATTGTTTTGGCAATGGCCAGCATGGATGCCAGGTTCTTAGGTTTCATTGAAAAATATAAAAAAACACCCTTTATGAGCATTTTCAATGCAAATCTGTCGAAATTGCATATTTTAATTGTAGAAATCGGATTTAGCAATTTCGAAAACATCTCATACCAATGATGTAGGTATGTCATGCCAGGAATTTCATGCGACAAAAAAAAATCTGTCGTATTTCCGTCTAAACTTGTCCGTTATGCCTCTCTTTTCTGTGGGATTTCTGTCCAAATTTGAAATATTATCTACATCGAAAATTGTTTGTTTTGCTTTGCGTTGAAACAATATACCTCTTCTTTTTTATATATTCAACTACACTTCTTTTGACTTGAATTTGCAGTTTTGAATTTGTGTTATTCAAATCTTTTATTGTTTTTTCCTGAAGACTTATAACGAGATGTTACTCGTCTTCTGATAAGGATCCTTTCTTGATTCTGAGCTTCAAGTAGTTCTTCCACCTCTTTGCACAAGATTTTGGATCTTTGTCTAGGGCTCTATTCATTCTCTGCGATACAAGATTCCATTCTCGTGGCCAGTATCACTTAACATAGGCATGTAATAGAGAATCTTCTTCAAACCGCCACCTTTTCTGCTCCTTCATATGTCCATTTCACAGGGTTCTTCATCCTAATCAACTAAAATTGTTGTGCAGAAGATGACATGGATAGACTGTTTGTATGTCTTGACGATATGGGAGGGTTTCCAGACTCAAACATCACTCTAGTTCAACAGTAATATTGATTTTCCTTGACGATATGTAGCTTGATTTTTCATATGGAGCTTCATTCTCATATGTAATCTAGTTCAATGGTAACCTGATGGGAAACAGTAACTTGTGAATGGGGCCAATGTTGAAATTATTTCAAAATGTTTCTATATGCACTAAAATTTGACATGGATAGATTGGTTGCATGCCTTAATGATATGGAAGGGTTTCTAGACTCAAATATGAAGTACTAGATGCGGGAACATGTGTACTATCAATGAATTTTAAAAGGAACAATGAACAGACATTGTACTAGGTCTAGACATGGGAAATGGTGACCTGTGAATGGGGCCAATGTTGAAATTTTTTCAAACTGTTTCTGTATGCACTCAAATTTGACATGGATAGACTATTCTCATGACTTAACGATATGGGAGGTTTTATGGACTCAAATTGACTTACACACCCACTTGTTTCCATCATCAATTCATCATGTAAACCATAAACCCTAATTTTCTTTCAAAGTACACAAATTGGTTTATGCAAGTTTTAAGTTTTCATCAGTCTTTCTTGATTTTTATTTCAGGTTCTACATTGTATATACAATGTATGTGTATCATAGTTATGATGAAAAATACCTCTTTCCTTTCATTGTTTAAGCAACACTATAAAAATGATTGTGATGAATGGCCCATGCGTCCCTAAGGAAATTTCTATGATCTTGTACCTTGTTGTTTGACCCTAGATAATTCCTTGGAAAACCATGAGAACCATACTTCATGTTACAAATACATTTGAAATGACCATTGTTATATCACATATTGCATTCGTGATTCCATAAATCCATAGGCATGGACCATAAATCCCTCTTTTTCGTTGATTGCTTAATCAACACCATAAAAATACTCCCTTGTAGTACTAGATGTGGGGATGTGTGTACTGTCGAATGAATTTTACAAGGAAATTGTACTAGGACTAGACACAGGTGACAGTGACCTATGAATGGGGCCAACGTTGAAATTTTTTCAAACTGTTTCTGTATGCACTAAAATTTGACATGGATATACTATTCACATGCCTTAACGATATGGGAGGGTTTCTGGACTCAAATTTGACTCACACACCCACTTGTTTCCATCCTTCACTCCATTGGTTGTCCACAAGAAACAAAAATATCAGTAGATTGTTCCACAGTTGGCAGTGGATTACATAACGCCATATGGTTTCTATAAGGGTGCCAAGTTCCAGAGGCATAGGAAAGAATAAATTGTCAACCACCTATGGAATAGAGTTGAATCCACCACTCCATAGGAACTCTTTAGTAGCCACATAGCTCTGACACCCAACATAGAGATAATGCCCATCCTAGAGGGGAAACAAAGAGAGGCAATTTCCCATGTTGAAGATACAGTAAAAATTTCAAGGGAAGGTGCACTCCAAGATTTCCAAGTCATATGTAGTGTGATTCATCTTGATATTTAGAGGATAGAACCACACCCCCCTCATAATTTATAAGCTACCCTGCATAGGTATCAATTTTACAAGGACTCTTTGAGGAAAATCAAGCTCAAACATATCAGGCTAAGATTCAATCCTCCTCTCCCACTACATCCCACACCTCTAGGAAATTTGGATGAGGAAAAGGAGAAGGAAGATTTGAAAGAAAATAGACAAAAATGTAGGGTACCATGTCAAATGTGTCATTACTCAATTTGTGTCATATGACCTTAGGGGTGCTTGCAAGGAACAAAAATAATGGGACAAAAAAAGAGGTAGGGTAAATGACATAATGCACATGATACATTTTTTATCACACAAGGATGCACAAAACCTTTTGTTGGGGGCTGATGATGGGTCACCAAATAGTGGAAATTTGAGGCCCATATTGTTACTAATATGCATTCTTGAGGTTATGAAAATCATTTTCTCAAGTAGGTTTAATCACAAGGGGGATGTTCATCAACTTGCACTTGCATGGTTTCTTATATCTTTGTCACCTGGTTATGTTTTATTTCTGCAAGTATATCATAGTTTCATGTAGAGAATCCATGCAAGTTGTTATATACATTTTATTTTCTTCATGTCATTTCACTTTTAGTAATGCAATTTTGTTGACACAACAATTTCATTTATGTTATTATATCAAGTTAATTTTCTTTGTGGCATATTATTTCTATTCAAGTTAATTATGCAAATTCACTTTTTCAAAGATTGTATTGCAACCTTCTAATTTGGGTTTAGTATCTTAGCCTATCTCATGAATTCTAAGATGATCATTCATTGAAATGATTGATAGATTTAGTAGTCATATGTATGTTTCCTCCTTCCTCTCTAGAATAGTGGAAACCACTCTCATTAACCCGTTCTCCTTATGCTCTTGATTTGGAGTATAAGGAGTGTAGATCACCAACCTTTGAGGGTGAAGGAACATGATATGAAAGGATGATATTGGGCATCCTCCTTACTTTTAGATTAATTTTTTCATTCTTAGTGTTAGCATCACTTCACCCTTAGTGTAGATAGGAAACCCTAAATAGAGTCTTATAGTCAAGCTAAGGAACATGATGATGGAGAGGTTTTTAAGCCTATCATGCATGCACTTACCCACTACCTATATCTCTATTGAACCAACTTTGAAGTAGCCAACATAGTGACTCTATAACTTCCTATGTTTCTCTTAAGCAAGGGAGTGAAGGTCATGAGAAAAATTGTTTAAGGAAAGGGTCAACAATATTCAAGCTAGACTTAGGATTCACATTCCTCATTAAGTTTATAAATCAAATTGTACTAGTGTAGTTGCACATAACAAAAAACATAACATATTAATTTAATTTAATTATATAATATATATTAATTACAACAAAAAACAAAACATATTAATACATTAAAAAAACATATATAATATAATATATAAAATATCAATATATATAATATATTAATTAAATATAAATTAATTATATAAAATATATTAATTAAAAAAATAAAATAAAAAACAAAATTCAAACAAACAAAACACACCCGCGCCTACTCATTCACGAAATTAGACCACACTCACACTCGCGCGACATAGAAGAGGGGAAATGGGCAAGAGATAAAGTCGAGCCCTCTCGCTAAGAGCTAGGGAAAGAGGAGGCCAAGACACAGGAGGAGTTGGGCAAGATAAAGTCAGGCGATAACGACAGAGAAGGAGGCCAAGAACCAAAAAACCCGAGCGATAGAGACAGAGAAGGAGGTCGCCAAGCATTCCACCGTCGAAAATGGTAATTTTGTGGGCTTTGTTCCCAAACCCAAAAGACTCCAATCGCATTAGGGTTAGGGATTTTTCCTTGATGATAAGTGCTTGGCATATTAAATTAGAGGGATTCAAAGGTAACTGTGTGTTCTACATTTTGCATCATATTTAACTTATGAAACAAAATTTCCTTGCAAACTAAGTTTCAAAATAGGAGCAATATGAAGTATTGTATATTGGGCCTTTAATAGTCATTAAAGTTGGTGGCCATGGAATAACCATACAGTGAATTATAACTAAAGAACATGCAAACAATAAATTTAGAGGAAAAAGGAAAATAGGTGGAATCCATTGGCTTCACATTATTGATCTCTGCATTTGCGGTTGTTAGATTGACACTGTGTTTGTGACTATAGGATTGACTCCCAATACGTAGTTTTAGAAATGCTAGTTTGAAAACAATTTGATGTAGTTTGTACTCTGGAAAAATAAATGATTAAATGTTGAATGTAGTTAAAAATATCAATGCATAGTGCAATATCAGTGGCAATAGTATGTGATGAAAAATGGGTTCATGTTGAAGCTCCTTAGTCCAAAGAACCTTGATTCACTTATATTTGTGAGGGAGGAAGGTATATTGTCCCTTGCACAAAATGTCAAGAAGTGGTGTGCATTAAGGGAAGTAACAAATGTGAGCAAGTTGGTCTCAACATTTTCTATGGATATCATTTGTAGGATGACCTTTGGCAAGAAGAGACTTAATGCTCCATGTTCATTTGAGACTCGATTGGATCCACTTGTTTATTCCTACCTTCTTATAATAGTATCATAAGACAATAAGTTGTAGAGAAGGCTCCATTTGGATATGTAAAAACTTTCCAAAATATAAGTAATAAATGGTTGGCCATCATTAAAGAAACATAGAAAAAAATCCCTTTATATAGACCTAGTAAGGGCATATCATATCATCAACACATAAAGGACTCTTATTATTAAGGGTTTGATTGGTTGGTCAAGTAGGAGTGGTTATATTCCCCCATAAAGGTTTAATCCCCCCTAATCATAGTGACATGTTTAGGCCCTT
Organism: Picea engelmannii; assembly: GCA_009831015.1. Lineage (NCBI taxonomy): Eukaryota > Viridiplantae > Streptophyta > Pinopsida > Pinales > Pinaceae > Picea > Picea engelmannii. The sequence goes on along the minus strand of ML786194.1, from coordinate 244,957 downwards.
CATTAAGGGGGGGTCCAATAATCAATATTTTGATTGATAGGCACTACTGAAGTAGCATTTATCACATTAACACAACCTTACACCTTGGAAATACTTGGACAATCATAATATCATAGGGATAATGCTCGAGTCCATTATATGTGCACATGGGTCATCACCTATTGATACAATATGTTAAACCCCTACCTTCAAATTCCCCCATGACTACCATAAGAGATTAGGTGAAGCCATGGAGAATGGATCCTTATCCAAGCTCTCTCTCTCTCTCTCTCTCTCTCTCTCTCTCTCTCTCTCTCTCTCTCTCTCTCACACAGGAGTAGTAGGATGAAGGAGGAGGGATGGAAACTATAGAGGAGGATATTGAAGACATCCAGTTGGTCGATTATTCAGACGATCCCAAGGAGGTGGTCCAAATGTTTTAGTATACAAGTTCAATTACCAAGGGTTGGGCTACTAGGAGATTAAAACTTGTCTATTTTTTAAGTGGGGAATCTTGGAGTTTCATTTTTTATAGCCACAAAACCTTTGGGTTTGAAGAATTTTGTGGATTCCATTGGCATGGATGGGATGTGCAAGATAACATCAGGGACACTGAAATTATTAGTATTGATGCAAGTATCACTACTACATATGACCAAATGTGCCATGGTTTTTCGTTGCTATTGCCACACATATCCATCGCACTTTCCATGAAGGAACACAATTTTTTGTGGTTGGCAAGATATAGGTGCCCATCTTGCCAACTCTCCTTGTGTTTCATTTGGGCACCCATCTTGCCAACTCACCTTGCATTGCGTTCAAGCCCCCATCTTGCCAATTTGCCTCTTGTTGCATTTGGGCGCCCTGCCTCGTTTTCACAAAGAATCCTCTTATGGGTGCCTATCTTTCCAAGTCACCTTGCCTTTGCGCGCCCAACGTGTTGACTCACCTTGCCTTTGTGCACCGATCTTTCCAACTCACCCTTCCTTGCCTTCTGGAAACCCCAATTTTTTCCCCACATGAGTTGTGTTGTTGGATCTTCAGTTTTGTTGATCGGGTGCACATCTTGCAAAATAATGTTGCCCCGCCTTTGTGTGCACTGATTTATTTTCTTCACGTTTCCTCATGTGGTTTCCCATATTTCCAACTCGCTTTGCCTAGCCTTTCGCCCCCCCTATTTACCAACTCCGTCTGCCTTGCATTTGGACTCCCTTCATTGATGTGGGCTCTTCGTCTTGCCATGCCTTCGGGCGCCTATCTTTTCAACTCACCTTGGTGTGTCGTAGCAAAACCCCATGTTTGTGTTGGCTTTGGGAAACCCCAAGTTGTTTCCCAGATGTGAGTTGTGTCGTTGGCTCCTCGGTTTTGTTGGTTGGGTGCTCCTCTTGCTTACTTGGCTTGCCTTTGGGTGCCCCTCTTGCCAACTTTCTTTGCGTTACCTTTGGAAGCCCCAAGTTTTCCTTGCATTCGGGAAACCCCAAGGTTTTTTCCCACCACACCTGTGTTGCTGGATATTTCGGTTTTGTTGGTTGGGTGCTCCTCTTGCCAACACAGCTTGCCTTTGGGCACTCCTCTTGCGAACTTTATGAAACTTTATGCAACATGCAACTTTATGCAACATGCAACTTATGCAACTATGCAACTATGCAATTATATGCAAGTTTATGCAACTATGGAACTTATGAAACTTATGCAACTGTATGCAACTATGCAACTATATGCAATTATATGCAATTTATGAAACTATGAAACTATGCAAATATATGCAACTATATGCAACTATATGCAACTGTATGCAACTTATGCAACTATATGCAATGATATGCAACTTATGCAACTATATGCAACTATATGCAATAATGCAACTTATGCAACTATGCAACTTTATGCAACTATGCAACTATATGCAACTTATGCAACTATATGGAACTAATGCAACTATATGCAACTTATGCAACTATATGAAACTATATGCAACTATATGCAACTATATGCAACTTATGCAACTATATGAAACTATAAAAGAGAAGACTCACACCCCACATCATACCAAGATAACAATAATGGGATGCCAAGTATGATATGATTAAAGTAAACAAGGACCCCAATAAGTTTTTTACATACAATAGAATCAAGTATATTCTCCAAGCAAAACATGGGTTCCCTAAATATTTGCTCGCTAACTTATCTTCTCATTTTTTCAAGTGTTGGTACCAAAAACTTATATTCGCACGATAACTTATCTTCTTGTTTTAACGTGTGTAGGTACCACCAAATAGGTATCTTTTGGATCTATCTTCCTCAAGTGATGATCAAAATATACTAAGAGAGTTTGAAAGTGAGACGTGTTGTACTAGATCTATCGGTTCTACATCAACTAGATCTGAAAAGGTAAGGAAAATATTTTGTATACGCAAGAAATTTTTTATTGCCAATGGAGGGTCATGTGATTATGATGTTGATAGCATAGGTAACATTGAGTTTCACTTGAGGTATAGACATCTAGTACAATGATGGGCACCTAAGGAGCTACTTGAAGTGGACAACGATTTCTTCATCAGTGGGAGGATGTATCGCATTGCTCCTTCGTCCTTACATGGATTGGGGTTATTTTCCATGGATGGAATAAAGTTCAACTATGGAACTATAACTGAATTGATGGAGTATGTTGTACCATTATACAAATACAATCAATGGTTGATGTTGGTCTGATATACGCGAAGTATGAGGAGATACGGGGTTGCCACAAATTATATACAACTAGTAGATAACAATCAAAATAAAGGGGAAACTATGTATATTGATGGAAGGAAAAACGCTATTGGAAACATTGTGGGCTATATAAATAGTACACGACCAGTGGCAACAACTAAGAAACCAAATTGCATATTTGAGGGATGCAAAGGAAATCATATATTTGTATGTGCAACAAAAACAATAGTTCCAAGTGAAGAGTTATTGATCGATTACAACTTAAATCGAATAGATGGAGGGGGTGCGACTGTGGGGGTAAATATCTTACATACCATTCAAATCAACCTTTGATCAATCATTGTTATAATTTATCACTGCAATATTTCAATTTTTTACTGCATATATTTCATTTTTCATTATTTATTTTCTGATATTACTGCAATATTTCATTTTTTTAATGTTACAATTATTTTCATAACTCTTGTTGATTAATTTATTGTGTCAACATATGTTCAGGGTGACTGTGCAAAATCACACGCTACATCTGTCCAGGGTGACCGTGGAAATGCACCCATTGTGCCTCAGCAGGTAAATGTTAAATATAGTAACAACTTAATTTCTGAAATTTCATTATTTATTTTCTGATATTACTGCAATATTTCATTTTTTTAATGTTGCAGGGGAATTTCATAACTTTTGTTGATTTCTTTATTGTGTCAACTTTTGTCCAAGGTGACCGTGGAAAATTACATGCTACATCTGTCCAGGGTGACCATGGAAATGCACCCGTTGTGCCTCAACAAGTAAATGTTAAATATAGTAACAAATTATGACTACAACAACTAAATTTCTGAAATTTCATTATTTATTTTCTGATATTATTGCAATATTTTATTTTTTTAATGTTATAGGTGAATTTCATAACTTTTGTTAATTGATTTATTGTGTCAACTTCTGTTCAGGGTGACCGTGGAAAATCACCCACTACATTTGTCCAGGGTGACTGTGGAAAGGCACTCGTTGTGCCTCAGCAGGTAAATGTTAAATATAGTAATAACTTATGACTACAATAAATAAATTTCTCAAGTGTTAAAGTTCATCTCATTAATTTTATTCATGAATGTATTGTGGCATGGTCAATGTGGGAAGGCACCCACTGAGGATCTTGATGAGGACGAAATATTTTATTCCACTGACCCAATAGCAATTGTCGCGAAGGCCTTGAAGAAGGAAAACATAGAATATCTAGGTTTGTTTCGCAAAATACCCCTGACACAGGAGGACAGGGAAAGAATTGCAGAGCTACAAAATCTAATAACTATTTTGGGGTAAGTGACATATTCATATATTTTTATTAGCTATGACAATTTCATATCCATTTTTTTGTTTTATATTTTCTATATGATTTGATAAAGTAAATTTTTCCGTTTATAGGAGTTTTTAAACCCCGTGCACCAGGAACCTACCGATCCTGCAACTGCTATAGGTAGCAGTGATGCTCGAATGCAACAAAAAATTCGACATAGAAAAGTACAAGTGAGGCTTTTTTACCCTCATAAAGTTCCCCTCGAATCCATTGATGAGCGCAATGATGTTGACTGGCATGACACGCCGGAGCATGATGAGCCGGAGCCTGGGACTCCACATGACTCCGGAGAGGAACATATTGTAGATGGAGAGGAAGTTATTATGCATGGAGTAGAATGAATTAAAAGCACTGGATCACTATATCTCACCTTTCTGGTGGATGGCGCATGTGTTCCGATCAATATTTAGAAGATTGCAGGTATTTATTAATTGATTCATTCATTTTTATCATGAAATTGAAATGGACATTTGTTGAGATTATTATAAATTAATGGATAACACGTTTCTGCATGAAATAATGTTTTCTAAAAAAACTTAAATGACAAAGAATTGGATCTGTTTGGCCCCACCATTGGCACACGGTGGAATGGCCAAGATAGAAAAAAGAAATATGAATTGATAGACCACATGGTAAACTTGTTTGGAAACACATTCAACAAGAAAGTAGTTACAAGTTAGCTGGAAAGAACTTAAAATATACCAAGGTCCAATATAGGGAGAAATTGCAGTTAGACCTCAAGCATGAGCGCCCTCCCATGGTTCCGAAGAAAGATTGGAAGGCCCTGATAGTGGTTGCAAAGGATAACTTGTTTAAAAAACAAGGAAGACATTCATGAGTTGGTCAAGCAAGGTACAACACATGTCATATTATTAGTGAAATATGCTCATTTATGTTTTTCTTTCTTGTTTTAAGTAACAATTCTGATATCTATTTTTTTTCAAAAATTCCATATATAGGCTACCTGACACCTCCAAAGAAACCAAGGCTAGAATGGAAAAGCACAGGTAGCATAAAATAGGCCAGGGTGGCTATGGAAAACTAAAATCCTGAATCGTAAGAATCAAATGATTAACTGTGGTTAATATTATTTAACAGTAGCGAACAAATATTTGTTTTTGTTATTGGTAATTTTAATGGTGTTATGCATTGCAGTTAAATATATTCGACACTACTGCCATCGAGGAGGACCTAAAGCTTGGTTACAAGTACAATTTTAAAAGTGTGATTGAATATAGGAAAATCTTGGGGCAGACTCCAATCTCCCCAACCACGCAGGTAAATAAAATGAATAAGGAAACCGTAGTAGCATGCTTGTAAAGTCTATTCATATTTTATTATATCACCCTTAACTAAGTATTTATGTCTTTTTTCAAGCAACAGTGTAACCACAATAGTGAATCTAGCGGTATTCAGCAGACACCATGGCATACAAGGGTGCACATGTCCAATGATAGTGGGGAGCAGAGTACCCATTCCAGTATGTATGCTTCAGAATTAGAAATATTTACTGTGATTGTAGATATTTATTTATTGACTTATACTTACATATTATCTTCTTTAAATGGAAGAGCATGTAGCTCAGGAGGGTGAACTGTGAGAGGAACCAAGTGGACAAGAAATTAACGCACCAACTATCACAACTACATAGATAGGTAAAGAGAAATAGTGTAATGTTAATCAAACTAATGAATTAGTTATTTCAATTATATTTCAATATATCGATATGATCATTTTAGTTGTTGCAGTTCACGACCCTGCACAAATGCCTCGACGCCCTTCTCAGTGACATACCATAAGTATGGTACATGAGCACATGGAAACACAAATAATAGAAGTACAGGGCACAAGAAATACAATGTCAAAGGATGATTATGATACCCCAATCTTCAATTTTTTTAATGTAAAAAAACATAAATCAAAGAAAAATTAGATGTATAAATTCATGACTTGTATTTGGATGTTTATTGATGTTTCTAGCATGAAACATTGTTTATATGAATTACAACATTATGCTTCAATGTTTATATGTTCATATGTTTTGATGACTATCCTAGTTATGCATGAATGTCTATATGTTTTCTATATAAACAAAATCATTTGTTGGGTATGGGGAATTGAGAGCAATGTGAGGGGGGGGAGGGGCCATATGAGCTTCCACCTCCACGTGGTTGGCCATGTTCAGTAGAGAATAGCCTATTCTCGAAACAAAGATAATCTCATTAAGGTATGTGACCACTTAATTTTTTTCTAGCGTATTTTACATAACTAAATGCCTGATTATTTGCTTATATATTATTTACTCATATAAATAATTTGTCTTTTATGATTCATGCAGGTCTTGGTGATGGAAATGCATCTCATGGACAACTCTTATCAATTTTTATGGGATAATGGATCTAGCGAAAGGACAATGATAAGGTAAGGGTTTTGACGTGTTTTTTAAAGTAGGCTTTATACTAGTAAAAGTTCACAATCCTCTAGAAAGGATAGAATTGCATTTTTGGTAGACAAGCATCAATTTTTTTTAACAAACTATGAATCATAGACTGTGGGAAAAACCTTTTTTGTATTCTTACATTGACCAATACAACTATAACAAATTTTTACTACAAAATCTTAACCACACACACACACATATATGAACCCTAAGTAAACAAACGAGAGAAGAGAAAGGGAGAATATGTACTGATAGGAGTGAATGAAGATAATAATATGAATAATGGAGTGGAGAGTGCACTCTATCCTATTTGAATGATCCTTCCATCCAACATGTCTCGTGCCATACTTTAAATCTCCCTTGTTTGATCATAAGGGTATCTATAGGGCCTTACGTTGGCAAAGATACTACATGGTGTAAGTTTAATGGCATGTTTAGAGATCTCATGAAAAACGAAACCTTGTGGGAATTTCTTGAAACATCATTTCATGCTTATTGAAGTTATGTTTATCTCTAAAGGATCATTTCCTACTTTAAGTTTGGATTCTATTCAATGAATATTAACAATGACTCCATTAACATGTTTTGAGGAGCTTCTCCATTTTATGTGATCTAATCACTTCAATGGGTAGAGCCTTTAGGCCATTAATTTTCCATGGATCGTGGACATTGTACCCAATGATTTAAGCCATTGAACCCCCAAAACCACCCTTTCAATCAAAATGGTGTAAATGGAAATTGATCATTTGTAATCTACTTAGTTTAATGTTGTGGCATTTTCCTCCATTTACAATCACCACTTGAAAGTTTATAAATGGGTGTGTAACACAATTCAGTTTGTATACCATGTTTTTTTAATGAAGGTGTGGGTACTACCTAAGTCGATAAGGACTATGACATTTTGGTTGTTGATGTATCATACAATTTTAACGGTTTTAGGCATGTCTATATCTTCCAAGGAATTCATCAATATGGTGTAAAATTTTGCTTCATTATTTAATGAGCACTCAAACTATTCTCACAGATCCTATTGAGGTTCCTTGTCATCCTTGTCATTCTTCTTTAGGTGAATATTATTTATTTGGAACATTTTTTCCACCAACACCATTTTTTATTACACCCAAAGCAAAATCCCTTAGCTCATATCTCTTCCATTTCCTTTATCATGATTATGGTGTGCTTATGCATTTTTGTGTTATTTAGAACATATCTATCATTACTTTAGGCCATGGATCCTATGAGAGACTTATGTTTATATACATTATTATATTCAATATAAAAAACTAACTTGATGGATTTGACCATAATAGTTGGGACCTATATTCTAATTTAAATGTTGGGTTACATCATTTAAGCCATGAAAGTAAAGGCCATGTTAGCATCTAGATATGCACCTTTGTTTTTTAGGCACTCACTGTTGCAAAAGTTGTAGATCCAAAGGTTTTTCTTCTATAACATTGCATGAGAATGATGGGGTCCATTAAACCTTGATTTTTTCAAGGTTTAAGTTCATTAAAATTTTAATCTCTCTATTGTTCCTTACTTCTAAATTAAATGGATATTTGTTGGATGATAAAGGCATCATCACATAATCTTTTTGTTGAGAGTAAAATGACAGTATGGGTATGCAGTCTTAAAGAATTCATGCTCCTGTCAAACCCATCTAGCATCCACGAGGATGATATTTAATATGGATGACCTAACCTATCGTCGTCAATAATCCTAGCAAGTGTATGAGCTAGCTAATTGTCTGAGGTTTGTTCCTATTGGTTGGATGTCATTTGGTCATGTACGAGATAGCTACTTGTCTGAGGTCTGTACCTATTGGTTGGCAGGAAGTCAGATGCATATGAGTTATAAATCTAAGTCCCTTTTATATTACTAAGGCCTATTGTCATTCATGAAGCCTAGTGTGCTAGCTACAAACCTACCATTGAAGGGGAAAATAACTTATTAAAATTCATATCTTATTTCTCCCTTTTATGTCATGAGTTTCTTATTGACTTGTTGGTTAGACAAACCAACAACAATCTTTTGAAGCTCAAAAGGGTTACAACTTGGAGCCTAAAAGGATCATCCAACAATCTCTTTCCATATGCCAAATCCTCAGTGCTAATCATATCAGATAAATATTCTTATCCCTACAAACCCATAATGGATTTCACCCTTTGTAATATTCTAACTTCAAAAATCTTCCCACAAGCCCAACACCTTAAGATAAATTGTATTTCGTATATTTCTTAGGTTCATATATATTAGAGGGTTTCTCTCTTTATGTTTCCCCCAAATTCCTTAATCATCCCACATACTTAGCACTTAGTTCTTCATTAGATTTTATATTATTTTTAGGTCCATTAAGTTAGGAGGATTTGGTTCTCTATGAACCCTAGTACAAAATCCACCTATATACTTGACTCATGACATTATATTTATTCCATATACTTTTGGGTCCATCAATATAATTGAGGAAATTAAGCATTGAAACTCCCCATGCTCTCATTCCCCAAATTGTCAAGAGTCCTTACACGTGGTTGAAGGGAATAAGATGTGGTTGTGTAAAGGGGAACATGTAAATGTTCCACATTGTAGGGAATTTTAGTTTCAACAAGAATCAAATCCTTCTATGGGTACCTAGTACACAAGACAAATGGAGAAGAAATGGAGGCTCTTTTACTGATTTGGTTTACTCATCATGATGCATTTGAATTGAGATCCTTGGAGGGCATATTCATTGTCTTTGCAGGACCTTGTTTGGTGGACATATTTGGAAGAAAAAACCTAGCTTGGGATTCCTTAGGGCTTGAATCCCACAGGTTGGATACCAAGGCCCAAATACTGGATGATGATGACATGCCTTTAGAGGCATACGAGACACCTTGGAGGATCTCACCTATCCCTTACAATCCAAACAACTTGCCTTTGGAGGCCAAAATGTCACCTTTGAGCGCTTGACGTCACCCTAGGGCTAGGGTCTGGTGGTGATTGAAGACACTTGGCCTTTGGAGGCCTATTGCACTCATATCCAACTCAACAAATTGACCTCTTGGAGGGATATGTGTGGAAATAGCAATATAGAGTGGAGGAGTTAACTTGTTCAAGATTTATTTTAATTCAAACCTGCTCCCTTCATTTTATGCACCTTGATATAGAGTGGAGGAGTTAACTTGTTCCCTTTGCAAGATTTATTTTAGTCTAAGCACCTATTGACCTAGAGTGGTGCACTGCTTAAGTGTATAATCTTCAAGTTGATTACCCCAAATTCATTCCACTATCAGGAGGGAAGAGGGGTGTTCCACAACAACCCAGGTTCAATCGAGAGGCCATTGCACATTAACAATAAATTTGGTTTTCTAAGGAATTTTTTGTTATCGTGTCTATCAAATATAAGCTTTTTATATCCAATAGATAGCCCATTGCTTACTAGATTCACAAGATTTGACTTGCAAGTTTTGCTGAGATTATGTAAAAAAATTTCCTTTTCAACTTATGAGCATAAAACCCCAAGTCTAAGAATGGATCAACGAATATGTTAGCCTCTAAAAATATTCCCATGTCCAAAAATCATTCACGGACTTCTTCAAAGGTAACTATGCATTTTACCATGCATTTTAGAAGTGTTATTTATTGATAATCATGTATTGTTTTCCCTTGAGAAAGCATGTACTTCACATTCATCCATGTTGCATGGGGTTGATCATGTAGAGACCTTCCCATTACCATAAGAACAAGTAGTAACCTTTTGCGTTCTACTATTACCTATAATGGAATTGTTTCTAATCTGTAGCATTTGATTTAATGAAGGAACAAGTAACTCTTTGACTATGTTTTAATTTGATGTTTTTGTATTTATGCTTAAATGCACAAAAGCATATAATGGACATAACATTTGGCTCTTTCAAAAATGATAAGCCAAACTAGCTCCTTGTTGTAGTTGTGTATGTTCATCTTCATTGTCTTGAAAATTAGGTCTATGTCATCCAATCTTGTCCCACAATGTCTCCAAAAGTCCCTTGAGCAAGGAGAACATGTTATTAACCTCTTGCTACTGGTGATAAATTTCAAAAATAATTGAATATCTAATTAACTTAATTTGTAGATTGTCTTTTTTTTTGTTGAGTTTCAACAAGTAATGAAAATTGTCAAAAATAATGATAGTATTCATGTCCAAAAATATATTATGGCTCTACAACATCGGAGAATTAAATTGTAAGTGCCATATGCCTTTGAATTAATTCGTAAGTGTCAGATGCCTTCTCACACTTTCCTAGGTTTATTGGCTTCTCAATGTCATGCTTCCCTAAGTCTATCTCGCTTCAAGATTCATTCACTTTGCATTGTTTATAGTACGTTGTAACATGTGTTTTAGGAAAGACAAGCATTGATGACCTTACAATGACACATTGTATCCATCCATATTTGCAAGGAACATGACTCGAGAGACTTCTAATTGTTCTTCAACTTATCAAATCAACTGTTCAAATGTCATTGTGTGTCACCAGATAGAAGTATCATGCTACTTCATCAAGCTTTCTTGAACTTGTTGCATATATGAAGATGGTTTTAATAAATTTTAATGGTTTGAACTTTAGATATAGGTGCATTGTACTTTTCGTATTTATGCCCTTGTCTTATTACTAGATGACCATTACCTAGATTTTGAACCTTTTGGACATTGTTGCAACTCTCGATCCAATACTAGCACAATCAAATTGGATGATTGTAACATATATGGGTTCTACCTATGTGCCCATGTCTCTATGTGCCCATTTCTCAATAGCTTGATAATAAAACATATATTATGCCCATGAATTCTCTCCTAACCTTGGCATTATAGAAAGAAGGGTTATCTTTGATCAATAATTGTTCCTTTGCTTTGTAGGTTGACTGATCGACGTAGCCTCAAACTAGCCATATTCAAGGTGCATGACCAAATTTTCTATGGTTCTTCGAATGGATGGTGAGAACGATGGTAGGTGTGAGAATTGGAGTTGATATGCTTCCACACCCACTTCAAAATCGACATGGAAAATTTGAATGGATGGCGAGAATGTTGGTAGGTGTGAGAATTTGGAGTTGAGATGCTCCCAAACCCACTTCAAAATCGACATGGAAAATTGGGCATTGTCTAACTGTTCTACGAAAAGGATTTTTTGGTCGGAATCTAACGACATAAATCTTCATGAAATCAATATTTTTAGTTGTTTAAAGTCCATTTTTGAATACATAAATGCATAAACTTAATGATTCTCTCATTGATTTTCTAATGATAGTTAAATACACAAAATTTGCTAATAAAGCAGGGGAAAAATATCATTGATTTCTTAGAAAACAGGGGAAAAATATCATTGATTTCTTAGAAAGCAGGGGAAAACTATCATTTTTTTAAAAACCTACAGAAGGCAAGGCAATAGTAGCGATAGTTCATCGCAAGTATGGCATCTGCGTCGCAAGATATTGATATTTGTTTTTACTCTGCCATGCTTGTTCATTGCTATTACGACGATATTTCGCCGCTACTTGCCATGCTTTTTCGTCTCAAGTATGGCATCTGCGTCGCAAGTGAGTGGTGGGGTTTTTACTTTGACACACTTTTTTCATCGTTATTTCCATGCTTGTTCGTCGCTATTGCCATGATTTTTTCATCAGAAAAAGGTACGCCTCTTTTTAAGATGGTGACATGTGGCGATCTGATTTCGTCGTTGTTTCCACGAAAAACAAATGCGTGGATATAGCGATGAAAAAATTTCCACAAAAAAAATTGTTTTCCTTCATGGAAAGTGCGATGGATATGTGTGGCAATAGCAAAGAAAAACCGTGGAAAATTTGGTCATATGTAGTAGTGCCTGGATGGATTTGGAATGTGCAAAACCTTAGGGAGAGTTGTAATAATTTTATCTTTCAGCTACAATTTAACTTTTCCATGTCCCATGATTTTTTTTTTCGAGTCATCTTCTAGGAAGACATCATCACCATCATAATTTTCATATTCAAAGAACTACTCCTTGTTAGAAGTCATATGAAATGATGCACCTGATTCAATCAACCATACACCATGATTTGCATGTTTACCTCCAGATCCCAGGTAAAAATCACCTCCTTTTTCGGTGGAGTTTTTTACCTTTGTGGAAGAGGCATCATCATATCCCTTTGATTTATCATCCTTCTTAGACCTATAATATTTCTTATAATTCCCATATTTACCACACTTCTAGAATTTCCCCAAATATTTTCCTAGATATTTAGATCTACCTTTAGATTTAGATCTCCTCCCCGAAGACTTATTTGTATTACTATCTTGGGGACGGACTCTTACAAATAAAGCATATGTTCTCTAACTATCCATGATTTTCTAGCTCATCTCTTATGATAACAAGAATGAAACTACATCATCATACTTCAATGTAGATTGAGTGGTACTGCCAATTGCTACAACCAAATTATCCCAAAAGTTTGGAAAATAACATAACAAGGTAATACATGTATCTTCTTCAGCAAGTTTAATATCAATAGAGAAAAGTTGACTTACCAGAGTATTGAAGTCATTTAGATGCTCTGTCACTGAATATCCATCTTCCATCCTAAGATGATACAACTTCTTTCAAAGAAACAACTTGTTTACCAGGGACTTTTCTTATGCAAATTCCCCAAATTTTCCCATAGTTCCTTAGTTGTAGATTCTCCTGAGACATTTAGTAACATCAATTCTGCCAAGTAGAGTCGAATCACACTCCTTCTCTTCTATACAGCTTCTCCCAATATTATTTCGACATACCAACATATTGTGTACTAGTAGGTTGTGTACTAAGATCCACAACGATCCATTTTTCTTTGTCTATAAGAAGGTCCTACATCTTGAGCTTCTATAGATCAAATATTTGACAATTGAACTTTTCAATCTTGATTCTAGAACTACTCGTCATTCTATTTCAACACACAAATCACCACTACAAATCTCCCACTGAACCAAAGTTTATCGTAGACCCAAAATAAACTTGATCTATCAAGACCACACCAAACCCTAAAAAAAAATGTGTCCCCCTAAAGCCAAAAAGGTGCTCTGATACCACATGTAAGTTTTAAACCCGTGAAGTAAATAAATGCATACATATTCTTAAGAAAAACATAAATTAATCAATGGCTCATACACATAGTACATAGAAATTTATGTTGGAAACCCTTAACTGGGAGAAAATCATCCTTCCTTAGTGTTGCACCTTTCAACTCTTCATTGTATTAATTTCACCATTCACAGTACAATATATAAAATATTTTAGGTATTTCGTGGCTACCAAAACCATAATCCCTTAATCCAGGATTAATTTAGAAAAATAGTAAAAATAGTGAAAATCGCTAAATAGAAAAAACTACCTAAAAACAATTTTGGGGCACTACCTCGAACCTCGATGGCTCCCAGATTGATCCTGGAGCCAAAGGATTCTCCCAATAAAAAGGGGGAATCCTACCCCC
>ML786194.1:190904-230897 GCA_009831015.1 Picea engelmannii | reverse complement strand
AGTTAATCACAAAAAATCTAATAAATAAAATTGAAATCTACACTATGAAGGTTATATTCTTTTAGATTCAATAATCTTTAGTTACTTATTTTCTACTTATGCATGAAATAGAATAAATGTGGAAAATAAAGAATAGTAAAATAAAATCACACACCATCTACAAAATAACACAAATATTTTCTCTGTGAAACCCTTATGGGATAGAACCCAACTACAAGGTGAGGATACTCTACTGTCTTTTCTCTGGTATTGAAATAATGTAAGTACAAAGGAGAAGGCACTCTATATAGAGTTTCATGAGACTTATGGCATGTTAGACTGTTGCAAAACATTAACCTTGTAATACCCCTAGGTCGAACCCTAATTGTAAATGTACATATGCTTTACAGGTTGGTGAGGCAACATGTTTTGGGCTAGAGTGCCTTTGTATATATGTTTGAGGTCAAAGTTCCCATATGATTTAGGCCAAGGAGCCTATGAGATGAAATGATAGAGAGACTAACAAATCTAATATGTAATCACACTCAATTATATTAATAAAATTTATTAGTGTTGTATACCAATTCAAACGAAATAGTATGGGGCGATGGGACTCCATGAGAGGGAATGGAGGTTGGTACTTGAGAGGCGAAGGGGATAAGTCAAGGGGGCTTCAGCCAAGGAATAAAATAATATTATTCCTAAATCCTAAAGTTTTATGTAATGATTTTATCCTAAGTTCCTAAGTGAAGGAACATACTATCAAGTGGGGGACAAGTTAGTTCCTTGAGTGTCAAGTGTCAAAAAGGGCACATGCATATATAATGTTGGGAATTGGTGTAATTCCATCATTGATTCCAATAATTTTTCCAATCATTCACTCAATTATTTCTTTCTATCATATATACCTTGGATAGAGTGTGGAAGTTGAAGTTGTGAGTACCCAATAAATCCTTGGTGGTTTGGGCTAAATAAGCAAGTTTTCACGTCTGTGGAGCATTCTCTCTAGGGGGTAAAATTAATGGGAATAGGTTTCCTTGTGCATTGGGATAGTGGGTGTTGAGATATTTGAGCAAGCTTGTGTTCCAGGTGCCATAGAGCTCTTAGACTTCTTGATCGACCTATTTTTGAAGTCATGGAAGATAAGTGGGACATCCAAAGGATTTTTGAGCAGAGAAGGGGTACGCTTCCTCGGGTGGGACGAGGTGTGGGGAATAAGAGGATGTGAGTTGGGAACTATTGTTGGAGTTGGCACTTGAGCCGGTTATTTATTGTGTTGTTGGTCAGACCTTAGTTTGAATTGGGTATCCTTTAACCTAGTGTATTCATAGCCCCATATCGGGGATGATCTATTTTTGAGAGTATATGAACAATAGATTCTATGGTTGGGAGGAACATCTAAGGTTTGCATGCAGTTGGTGATTTACAAAAAAAAGATAAGTGTTATTTTGTGTGTTTTTATATGTCGATTAATGTGTGTATGTTTATGTTAATTCTTTTTGTTTTAATTGTACATAATTATGCATGGTTTTGCATGTTATTGTTGGTTCTACATAATTGTTTCATATGCAGGGCATGTAGTTAATAAATGGTATCAAAGGAAAAAGAAAATTGTGTGTGACGTGGATTAGATTGGAGGATGGGGACGTTAAATTGTGGTATCATAGAATATTCTCAGGTTTGTTAGTAATGGGGAACATTACATTGTGGTACCAAAGAAAATTCTCAGGTTTTTTGGTAATGGGGAATGTTACAAACCCCCTATGTTATGCTCTCTATTTTCTCACTCCCAGTTGTTCTAATTTTCTATGGAAAAAAATACAATAACATAGAATGGAATCCTTTCTCCTCCTACAATAACATACAGATCTTGTCAATCTTGTAGAATAAACCATTCTAGAAATGATAGTCATCCTTGTTGTCACCTTATGCTATATGAATTTGGCCATGTAGGTTTTGAAATACCTCCTTGAAGTCTTCATTTTTTTTGTATGCCTCTTTTTATGCATCATGGGTAAAAGGCTCCATGTGTATCAGGGTTCCCAAAGTTGTGATATTGGATGTGGGTGGTCATGAAAGCATGCTTGCCAACTTGTTTGTGCTACCCTTATTATACTTTATTGTTGGGTTTTTATATTCTTTGCAATGGAAGTCTAGTTGAGGTGGATCGAATGACTATCGAATTCAAGGTGAATCAACAACAAATTGGGAGTCAAGGTAGATTGACAGCAAGTCAAAGGTCGAGGTAATTTTACATGGTAAAGGCATTGACAAAAATTTGAAGAGGTCAACCAACAGAGGTTGACATGTGGACATGTGGCAACTGACTGAAGACCAAATGAAGGACGATTGGTAATCAATTGGTAATCCAACTTGGATTCGACTATAACAGAATCCCAAGATTTGTGGGATCTGTAGCTAATGATCTGCATGGATCTATAATTGTTTTTGGTCGCCAAGTATTTAGGGTTTTTGCTATTGTAAAGCCTATAAAGAGGTGTGTTGTAAGGTCATAAATGATAATGATAATAAATGAATCATAGGATAGCCAGTGTTTAGAGAAATATTTAGATGTAGGTTGTTGGTGATGCATATGTAAGACAGATTGGCTATAGGGTTGTTCTTGTGCATGCAAGAGGGTATGATGTCGATTGTGTCTTAGGTGTGGACCAAGGTTATACATGTAAACTTTTATTCAGATTGAATAAGACAACAAGAGAGAAGAATTCTCAAGGAATGATGGTTTTCTCGGCTTGGGTTTCCTGGGTAAAATATCTATGTACTTTGTGATTTCTTTGTCATTTATGTTCTTGATTAAAGTCCTCTTCTTTTTTACTAGGTTTAGTGTGGAAGTGTATCTCATTTCTTGAAAAGTGGTATCAGATCTTTGTTATGCTTTGACGTGTGTATCATATCTTGATTTACCAATCTTGAATCTGAGAGCTAAACCCTATGTATAGTAATATTTGTAAGTCATAAATTGTGTTAAATATCATGGTAAAGAATGGTGAGCAGTTAAAGAATAGAGATAGAAAAAATCAATGGACATAATTTTGAGCTTTGGAAACTTAAAATGGAAGATGTTCTTGTAGATCGAGAGAAATTAACAGTGTTATGTCCAGGTACCCAGCCGATAGGCATGTCGATGGAAGAATGTGAGAAACTTGAAATAAGAGCAAGAAGTATGATTCAACTTTGTCTTGCAGATTCGGTATTGTTGAATGTCTTAGGTGAAGATTCATCCACGAAATTGTGGGACAAGTTGGGAATCTTATACCAGTCGAAATCTCTAGTAAATAAAGTGTTGCTCATAAAGAAACAGTATCTTCTGAGAATGGGTGATGGTAGTTTAGTGACTAGGCATTTAAATTTGTTTAATACCATTTTAATCTAGTTGTCATCTATGGATATTAAAATCACTGAGGAGGAGAAGTGTGTAATCCTATTATGTTCTTTTCCAAAATCTTGGGATAGCTTAGTCATGGCTATAGGAAAAAATACAACCACACTAGTGTTAGAAGACATGGTTGCTTCTCTGTTGTTAGAAGAAATGAGAAGAAATAACATGGAAGGATCGACCAAATTTGATTTAGTGGTGAGAGGTCGAACGGTTGAAAGAGATAAAGGTAAATTCTTCGGTAGAAATTATATGTCAAAGGGTATACCTAAATCCTTAGTTCAATCGACAAGAAGATGTTGGAAATGTGGTAAATATAGGAAATACAAAAAGAAATGTAAGTCGAGGGTGATGGAAGTCAATATGGGATCCGACGAAAAGCAGTTGACTGAGATAAAGATGACCTCGAATAAGGGAGGTGATGTAGACCTGGCATCAATCAATACACAATTGAATCAAGGTGTTTGGTTGATCGAATCAAGGGAATCCTATCATATGAAACCACATAGAGAATGGTTCTACAAGTGTGAACGATATGATGGAGGTGATGTGTTCTTCGGGGATGAATTGACAACCAAAATTGTTAGACGAGGAAGAGTTCGACTAATACTGCAGTATGGGAGGAAAAGAACCCTTTCATGTGTGCTACACATTCTGGGTTTGGAAAGAAACTTGATATATGTCAGTGAGATGAGTGATGTTGGAGTGCACACTTTGTTTCAGAAGGATCTGTGCAAGATGGTCAAAGGTGTGATGGTCTTAATGAAAGGATTTCATATTGGAACCCTATACAAGCTGGTAGGGAATGCCAACATTACTGGATTCAGTAGTATCATTTCTCCTAAAGCCAACTCAACTTCGACTCGACTCAACCCAACTCAGGCTGAGTCAATAAAAATCGACTCGACAAGACATGATAAAATTGACCTGACCATGCTATGGCATGAGAGGATGGGACACATTAGAGAAAAAAGACTTTTAGCCATGCAAAACAAAGGTATGGTTGAAGGTTTTCCTGAATATGGTTTAGAATTCAACTTTTGTGAACATTGCATATATGGAAAACAAAGTTGGATGAGGTTTCCATCTGGAGTGACAAGGGAAAATGG
Organism: Picea engelmannii; assembly: GCA_009831015.1. Classification (NCBI taxonomy): domain Eukaryota; kingdom Viridiplantae; phylum Streptophyta; class Pinopsida; order Pinales; family Pinaceae; genus Picea; species Picea engelmannii. Next base: position 226,412 of record ML786194.1, on the reverse strand, counting down.
GATTCTAGAATTGGTGAATAGTTATGTGTTTGGCCCAGTTACAGTGCCTTAACTTGGTGGATCCTTGTATTATGTCTCCTTCATAGAATATTTTTCTAGAAAGACATGGATATATTTCCTGAGGAAGAAATCATAGGTTTTCGAGAAATTTAAAGAGTTTAAAGCTCATGTAGAAAACCATATAGACAAGAATATTAAGGTGTTGAGAAATAAAAACGATGGTGAATTTTGTGGAAAATAATTTGATTAGTTATGTAAGCAGTGTGGAATAGCATGCCAAAATACCACACCATATAACCCACAACAAAATGGAGTTTCCTAGAGAATGAGCAGAACGTTGATGGATAAGGCAAGGAGCATGCTCAGTGGTGTTGGACTCGCACAAACAATTTGGGCGAAGGCAGTCGACATTGCAAGATATCTGGTGAATATGTCTCCTTTGTCTGTGTTATTCGACATGACTCCACATGAGGTATGGTCGAGTAAAAATCCTTCAGTTGTACATCTCAAAGTATTTGGATGTGATGCATTTGTGCATGTTCCCAAGGAAAAGAGGAGCAAGTTGGAAAGGACAATAGTCAAATGTATTTTCATTGGATATAAAGAAGGAATGAAAGGATATAAGCTTTGGGATCCTGCATCAAGGCAAACAGTGTACAGTTGAGATGTGGTCTTCAGATAATTCAGATATAACTCTGAGCCTGAAGAAATTTTTTATACCGAGAATAATCCTAAGATGGTGTGGTTTGAAATAAGGAACAAAGAAGATGATTTATATGACTCGACTGAATCAAAGGAAAAGGTGGAACAACAAAATCTAGTGGTAAGGAGGTCAAAAAGAGTAAGAAAATTATTTGAAAGGTATATTTCATCCGACTTTTGTTCTAAATTCGTGTTAACTTCCATCGACGATGAACCCAAGTCGGTTGGTGAGGCAGTTGACTCAACAGAGGGTAAACTCCGAAAGGATTCCATAGTTGAAGAGATGGAATCCTTGCACAAGAATGAGACATGGGATTTAGTCAAGCTACCTAGTGGAAAAAAACTTGTTGGTAGCAAATGGGTATACAAGAAGAAGATGAATTCCATGGGATAAGTCAAGAAGTTCAAAGCTCGAATGGTAGAGAAAGGTTATTCCCAAGTCGAGGGAGTCGACTTCGATGAGATTTTTTCCCCTATTTCAAAAATTAACTTCCATTAGAGTACTAATGTCTTTGGATTCAACAATCGATCTAGAAATAGAACAGATGGATGTGAAGAAAATGTTCCTACATGGGGACCTGTAACAAGAAATATACATGAAACAGCCTGAAGGATTTGTAGTAAAGGGTAAGAAAGAGTTGGTGTGCAAACTAAAAAGATCCCTTTATGGTATAAATCAATTTCCAAGGATGTGGTACCAAAAGTTAGACACATAAATCCTTAGTTTTTGATTTGTGATAAGCAAAGTTGATCATTGAATATATTCCAATGAAGAAGGTGGGTGTTTCATATGTATCTTTGTATGTCAATGGAATGTTGTTGATTAGAAACAACATGGATGCTATAAAGGAGGTGAAGAAGTAGTTATCCTCCAAGTTCAACATGAAGTATCTCGGTGCAGCTAACTTCATTCTAGGAATGGATATTAAGAGAGATTGAACCGCTAGAAAGCTCTGGTTGAATCAAATGAAGTATCTTGAAACAGTTCTAAAACGGTTCAAAATGCAGGATTTCAAAATGGTGAAGGCGTCAATTCTTGTGGGAGCAAGGCTAACTATTGAACAATGTACAAATAAATGGGAAGAAATAGAGGACATGGCACATGTTCCCTATGCAAGTGTTTTTGGTATTCTAATGTATGTGATGGTCTTCACTCGACCAAACATTTCTCATGTGGTGGGAGTGTTGAGAAGGTACATGTTGACACCTAGAAAGGAGAACTGGACATCCGTAAAGAGAGTATTCAAGTATTTTTTTGGCACGAAGGACTATGTTGTATTCTACTAAGGAAGACCTGGAGGTGACAGTGGTAAATTAAATGTACATGGTTTTGTCAACGTCGACTGGGTTGGAGATCTGGATCGACGGAGGTTGACCAATGGATATGTCTTCAAGATGTTCAGTGGAGAAAGAAACTAGATGGGTAAGTGATAGGAAGTCATAGCCTTGTCAACAATAGAAGTTGAATTACATGGTGGACACTCATGGAAGCAAATAAGTATTATGGCTGCAAAGGATTTGTTCAGAAATCGAGTTTGAGCAGAGAGCTATGGAGGTAAGTTGTGACATTCAAAGGGTAATATTTCTTGCAAAGAACCTTGCTTATCATTAGAATACTAAGCACATTTATGTACAATACCATTTTGTAAGAGATATGGTGGAAAGTAACAAGGTGATACTCGAGAAAGTAGACATGTTGGAAAACATAGAAGACATGTTTAACTCGTTTATGTTCTTGATTAAATTCTTCTTCTCTTTTGCTAGGTTTAGTGTGGAAGTGTACCTCTTCTTCTCTTCTGCTAGGTTTAGTGTGGAAGTGTACCTCTTCTTCTCTTCTGCTAGGTTTAGTGTGGAAGTGTATCTCATTTCCTGACATTTATTACCAAATGAAACTATTGTAAGAACCCCATCCATTTGTAGTTCCTAGTTTTTTGTAAGTTACTTTGGGCCTGCAAATACTAGAGAAGTTGGTGATCTATGTGGATGATGATCTCCTTCCCCGTCAGATAGTGCTTCCACTTTTTTATAGATTGTACTAAGGCATATAGCTTCTTGTCATATTTAGGGTAGTTGAGGACTACCCCATGAAACACTTCAAAATGATAGCAAACAAACCTTCATCCTTGCATCAGGACTGGTGCCATGGCATACCCACTTACATATGTCTCCACTTAGAAGGGATTCTGCAATTTTGGTAGCGCGAGAAATGGTGCTTGACTGATATTCTTTTCATCTCATCAAAGGCCTTTTGTTGATTCTTTCCCCACTGGAAACTCTTACTTCCCATTTTTATTGCATGGAGTGGTGCATCTACTATTGAAAAATGAAGCTATGAACTTCCCCAAGTACTGTGTTTCCCAACAAAGCTCCTAATTATGTGCAATTTGTAGGAACTGTCCATTTCATGATGGCCTCCATCTTAGAGGGATCTATCTTGTGCTCCCCTCCACCGATCACATACCCTGGACACACCAAAGACTGCTAAGAAAACCCTCATTTATTGAGATTGGCCAACAGCTAGTGCTTGTTCAAGGTCTCTAGCACCTACATAATATTTGAGGTGTGCTCCTCCCATATAGCACTATAAACCATTATATCATCCAAATAGACAATAACAAATGAATCTAGATAAGGGCATAAAACATCATTCATTAGTCTCATAAATGTATCTAGTGCATTGCATAAACTGAATGGCATAACCAACCACACATACAAACCTTGCATTGTCTTGAAGATAGTCTTCCAGGTATCTTCTTCTTTGAATCGTACCTGGTGATATCCTAATTTCAAATCCATCTTAGTTAAGTAGTTGGCATGCTGCAACTAGTTCAACATATCATTGATCCTGGGCAGAGGGTATCGATTATTCAATGTAATCTTTTTTAATGCCATGTAATTTATACAAATTCTCCAAGTCTCGTCCTTCTTTGGAACAATTATAATGGGTGACCCACAAGGTGAGGTAATTGGTCGAATCACACCCTACTCCAAGAAATACTTCTTTACTTCATTTTCTTCCAAAACGGATTGTCTATAGAGCCCAATATTTGGTAAGGGGGAGTCTGGAAATAATTGTATTTCATGCTCCACTTCCCTCTTAGGTGGTAGTCCTTTAGGCTCCTATAAAACTCCCATGTATTCCTTTAGCAAATCCTCCAAATAATGTTTCTTCTCTTTACTAAACCCTTCCAAGGATTTCTTTACTTTCAATGTCTCTTCACCAAATTGATTTTCCCTTAGCAAAAGTAAAACATATTTCTTGCTAGAATTGATCAATTTCTTAGCTTTATTGGCACTTACCAGTGAATTTTTTTATTTTCCTTTGTGTGTGTTGATGAAAAAGTATTTCCCATCCTTGATGAGATGGTATTGGTTGGATCTTCACATGAATATAGCATCCCTCATACACATGTAGGGGATTACAAGCACTACTATGCATACATCCAGTGGTGCTACTTCCAATTCTACTTCAACTATAAAATCAACACTTACAACAAATTTAATATTGCACTACTTTGTTACCTTGATCTCTACATCCATGTTTACCCAAACCAATAGATAGAGGCTAGGATGATCGTGAACCTCCAGTACAACTTTATTGACTAGATTTGTTGCTAATAAATTATCATGTGAACCAAAGTCAAATAGAGCATCTATCTTGGTCTTATTGACTTGAACCTTGATGTGGAAGAGCTTGGTCATATCCTTCTCTTCATGGTGATGTAGGATACTCATATTCACCTCCTTATGAATTGATGTGTAGAAAATATTCTCATCCATATATGAGATAATTTCAACCTAATTACTCAAATATGTGGCTAGAAGATTCTTTTTCCTTTTTTCCTTCTTGTGATTCTTTAGGTTTAGCTCTAGATTTAGTTTCCAACACTTTTCCTCAGTGTGGCCATCAATGTTGCAATGATTGCAATGGGAGATTTGAATTGATGTGTAGTGGCTAATATATTCTTATATTTTCCCCTTTCCACTTCTTCTTCCCCACCTTTGAATCTCCCTGGTTCTCTTTCTTCTTATAACCACTTGGTTTCCCCTTCAATTGGCCTATTATTTTTTCCTATACACAAACCTCATCCAATTTCCTTGGCTTGAAGAGAATCACCTGCTTCCATATATGACTTTGTAAACCCCCCAGGTAATTGAAGAGTACATATGGGTTCTTGGGAGAGATACCCAACATGATGGCCATATTTTTTAACTTAGTGGTGTACTCTTGTACATTATGCCCCTACATCTTCCTAAAGTAGTGCCACCAGACCCATTGGTCCACTACATACCTAATATGGTATAATTTGGACTTGATTAGTATTTTTAATTCCTCCCACCTACTTACTAGTGGATCACCCTCTATCCTAAGTGTTCCATATGGATTTCCCACCAAGTTAATGCATGGTCCTTGAACTTCAATCTATCAAATGAAACATTTTTCTCTTCATCTATATCATGAATGATAAAATAAAATTCTAGTTCCTGCAACCAACGATTTAGTTTTAATGCATCGATCTCACCTTGGTATGGATTTGTGTTCACTTTTGCTTCCATATTGAATAGGGATTGTAAATGGTTTATGGCACTTGAACTCAACTGTTCTTTCTCAGGTTCTTTCCGCAACTCATTTACTGGGTCTTCAGTATCTCATGATTTCCTATCTCATCTGATATCTAAGTTCGAGCCTCCAACTTGTCTAAAAGGTCTGATCTTGCTTGCTAAATCCACCATGAGGAGGGACATATTGTGATATATGTTAGTGAATTTCTTGTCTAGCCTCAAAAATCTCTCCTCTACCGAATCTTGAGGGTTATTATGAACAGAATCGTCTACCATGGCTAGGGTTTATGTAACTTCTCTTTAATTCAATTCTTGGATCCTACAAATTTCCTCAAATACCCAAAGAAAACCTTCTCTAATTCCCATATGATTTGTAAACTTCCGTGGATATTCCACTAGAACATTTCATCACAATATATCTGATAAACAAAATTGAAATCTACACTATGAAGGTTAAATTCCTTTATATTCAAGAATCTTTGGTTATTGTTTTTCCAATTATGCATGAATTAGAATAAATGAAGAAAATAGAGAAAAGAAAAATGCAATCACACACCATCCACAAAATAACACAAATATTTTCCTTAGTGTTATGATAATATTTCTCACAGGGATGTCATTAAGTGATCAACAATATCTCCCTAGGATTGGCCTAACAATCCTAGATAGAAATGGGCTAGATTTCCTATGGTTCTCCTATATCTAGAAGGCAAGAAATTCCTTTTATGCACAAGAGGGATAGGTAGGTATACCATTTTTTGTGGTTGTTCTTGTAAGTCTTGGATAGTGTAGATTTGCAGCTCCATCTCCAAATCCAACTCCAATCACTTTCTTCTTGCACACAAGTGACAAATACTACCAACCCTTTTTCTCTCTAATGTTAGGAATAATCAAAGTCTTTTAGACATAACTTGATTAACCATTTATGTAATCAAATCCAATTCATTTATGAGCAAGAAACAAATAAAATAGGGGAAAACCAAATGATCTATTAATGAAATATAGAGAATACATATCAATTCACACCTCAACTTGATGAATATGCATCCTCCTTTAGCCTCCTTGTTCTTTGCCTCTCCTTACAGCTCCTTGGTTAGGCTAGGCTCATTGACTTCTGGTTGTGATCATGGATACCTATGCGGTTAGACAACATAAAAATGCTATTGAATCCTTCCACCTCTTTCACAAGTCTTGTCTTTGTTATATATCTCTTGGAGGAGGCTTGGGAGAAGATTCTAGATCTTCTAGAGACCACTAGAGACTCGAATGATGTGATTTCCTCGGCCCTTGACATGAATATCGAACTTATGGCTGTGATGATGGATACATATGCAGTTATAAAAAATAACAATGTTATTCAATCATTCCTCCTCTTTCCCAAGGCTTTCCTTTGTTATATATATCTTGGAGGAGGCTTGGGAGAAGCTTCTAGATCTTCTAGAGACCACTAGAGACTCGAATGATGTGAGTTTCTAGGACCTTGACATGAATATCCAACTCATTCCTCTCCTATCACCTCGTAACTCCTTGATTCTATAAGTTTGATAGTGCCTTGCTTATTGAGCCATTAGTGTCCAGTGAGGGCCTCACTTGTTGTCTACTAGGTGTCCTGCGAGGATGCCAATAAGGGCTCAAAAAGGGTTCAAACCTTAGGAAATATATGTATTCTAGCCTCTAGCCTCTAATGGATTCATCTCTGGCCTATATGGTGGAAATTAAGGTTATAACAAATGCCCCCTAATGTGTGAGGTTAATAAAGGAGTGGATGGCTGAAATACATTACAATAATGTCCATGTGAGGCAGCACAAGGAGAGAGAAAAGGAGGTTCAGAAACCAAAGAAGTCTTGCAATCAAACACCCAGGATGAGAGCATATATAGACCAATCCCCTAGGTAGGCATACTCATACTCTGAATGAGCATGGCCACCAAACAATACATTGTGGATCCATGATATCAAATGCTAGACCATGGCCATGAAATAATACACAGTGGATCCATATGATCAATATATCGTATCCATGAGACAATACAATGTGGATCTATGTCATGAAATCAATCATATCCACCAACAAATACAATGTGGATCTATGTCAAGAACATAACCATAGACACTAGGATATACAATGTGGATCTATGACACAACATATATATATCAGGAAGACAATGAGCATTGAGGAGAGTGCCCCTGAATTCTTTAATGTACTCACATGCAAGTGAAATACTCCATCGCAACTTGGGAGGGGATGTTGCAAATGAATGATGTGGCCCCAAACCCAATGTCTTCATCCCAAACCCTGATGGTACGAAACTACAAAATGTGAATAGATGATCTAATGTCGAGCGTGGTAAAAACCATCTGATCATCGGTCATTGATGTATACCATTAACAGATGTGAGGGGACCCACTGATGATGAATATGGACCCCAAGGTACTAAGTAAAATCTAGTGAGTGTGAAAAGAGGATCTAATGTTGAACACTCATAGAATCAATCAATCATGATTCAATGATGTAAACTTGTTATCGATCGTGAGGAGGCCTGTCACTAATGACTACAAACCCCAAGGTACTTGTTGGTTTCTATATCCCTTTCCTATATAATTTGTTGAAGTTTATAGGAAGAGATCCATCTAAGGAGGGCCTTGATGTATCCCCCATCAATCGACATGAAACAGACACCGAGAGATGATGTGAAGAGAGAGTATCACAAAGTACAACTGACACAGGGATGGTCGACTCGGAAACTCAAAAAATTATCAAATGGTTGACTCAGGCTTAAACCTCCCTTAAACATATAGCATGACACAATGGTGACTTGACACCAAGACACAAGAGCTAGATGAATATAGTGCAACAACGCGGGAGGCATTGAAGCACAGTTGGAGGAGTATCTCTGACTCATATTACTGGTATGGATCCTAGGAAAGATAAAACCCAATTGTATGATGAGGACTTGAACATGTGCCATGTTCAAGGGTGACTCAATTGATGCTACCATTTTGAGAATAGAACAATGGTGAAAAACCCCCCCTCATTTTTTTTGTATTTTTCATATCCTTCATGGTTTAACGAGCATGAAAGAATGACACAAGTATTCTCATATACTTCATGTTTTAACGAGAATGAAATAATGACACAAGTAAGATCGATACCTTTTTTGTGTCCTTTTACGAGTCCAAAAAATAGATAAAATTATACTCGAAGGGAGAGAATGAGTGGCTTAACAACATGTTTCTATTTTCCAAGCATATGAAACATACCTAAGCAATGAGGAATGCAAATGGTATTGGAAAGTGAGATCCACTCTTAGCATCTATTCTCTCCCTATGTAGGTGGGTGCAAAACAAAGGCCAAAAAATGCAAGAGGCAGATGGTCAAGTCTATTGCATAGTGGTAAGTGGGATATGGGCCAACAACAGCATAGCAACGGAAGGCATGACACGAGAATAAAATGCATAGGCTACCATTAAGAAAAATAAAAAAATATTTGGGAACCCCCATGGGATGTGGCTAGAATATAGACGAAGAGAGGAGAATGAGGCTCAATCTGCAATCCATGGTAGGGCTAAAGGAGGGCTCCTGGGACTACGGGAAAATGAAACATGGGAACCAAATGACAATTTAGGTGATAAATAGGGTGCCCATGAAGGGTAGTCACTACCAAACTAGTTACGACGTGCAAAAGGAGTGGCTAATGTCGCAACCATCCCGGATCGAACCTAATGCATAGTATCAACATAATGGATGGTTAATAATGCAAGATGGGAAATGAAATGAAAAACCTATCCATGTATGCCAGTTTGGAAAACATGTACTTCAAGTCACGTGCATGTCATAATCTTCATAAAAAAGTTCGTGTAATCCTATCAACTCATGTAAACTAGATTCTGGGGTCAAAATGCGTAGTGAAATCTCAAAAAATAAATATTTTTGAATTTTTTGGATATGATATATGAAAAACAAAATCACTCACACCACACACCTATGTACAAGGCACCATGCATCTTGATCATTTAGGAAAAATAGAGCCCATTGCTAGGCTTAGGCCAAGGATATTTTTCATAATTGATGAACTCATGAGCCAATGTTAGCATCATATGTCTCACCATGTTGGGACCATGCCACATGGGATTGAATTTATGCATACGAAGATACTCATTATGAGTAGTCTCGCAAGCTAGGGAAGCTCCATGATGGGCTTCAACAAGACGTAAAGGGGGTACAAAACATGAATATTTGATGGAAGGGGAAGCAGATAATTATATGGCAAGTTTTGAAAAATAAAACCTAGGTGGAAAAGGGTCAATACTAGTGGTTTCAGTAGGTGTCCCAACAAATTCCCCCAGTCTCGGATCAAGACCCATCATGTCAACTCTCATCAGTTCCAAACTAGGGAGGATGGATTCTAGATTATGTTCATCTTCCTTGCGATTTTATATGGAATCCATGAAATCCAAGATGGCATCTTCTAAAGGCAACTCAAAATCAAGGAATTCATGTGAACTCAGAGAATCAACAACCCGTTAAGGTGGGGTAGGTAGATCACACTTCATATGAGGATGGATGTGTTGACCAGTATTAGCGGATGTTGATGGGATCGTTGGATCGAAAATCTCAATCATAGTGAGAAACATGGATTCTCTATATGAATCAACATCCTTAGGATGAAGTACCACCCAAGGATCAACAAACCCGAGGGATCCACTAGTAAATGATGAAATCATGTTGATAGGAGAAATATGTGCAGTGGGAGACAGCGGAGGAAGGGGAAAAATTTCCATGAGCGAAGTATATTTGAACATCCCAGCACTGACATTGACAAAATACTATGTGGTATCACTGACAAAGGGTACATTTGAACCCACATTGGATCCAAGGTCTGGGGTACAAAATTCAAGTTGATCGATCGTCACGATTTTCCATTTTGGTGAGGGAGGCATAGGACCCTAATTACTAACAATAAAATGTAGTCATCCCGTAGAACCAAGTACACCTGAGTAACATATTGTACTCAAGAGGTGCGTCGACGACCTCCACTACAACAAAGACAGTATTTCCACTTAACTCGATGGGTAAGGCTGTGATTATTCCATGAGGCTAAAACATGTGTCCATCAAATGATTTTAATAGTGTTGTATATGTGTCGAACTAAGGAGATTCAAGGGCCTTCCAACAAGAAATGGGCATGATACAAGTTGAGGATCCTACATCAACAATTGTTCAGAAGATGTTTTTACCCATCGTTCACACTTTAATTTGGAAGGATACTTGATGTGAGAGCCTATGAGTAACCTTAGAGGAATCGAAGGTCATCAAACTCGACTTTGAGGGATCAACCCTACATATGGTTGACAGTAATTATTTTCGTTGCATGGACATATTTGGAGGACTTCAAGCACAAACATGGCACATGGTGCCTAGGCCAAGTCTTCCATAATAATATAGTTGTGGGAGGCCTGTGTGTTAGGATTATGTGTCGTGCATTGAAGAACACCCTTCATGGGGTGAAGTTGTGAATCAAAAGATGGATTATCTATCTGAAGAGAGCCACCAGGATGGGAAGAAGATGTTTCTTCTGGGGCAACATGGGACATCTCAGAAATTTCATAGTTATTGACCCAAGTCTGCAAGTTGACCGTGTGGTCACAAATGAATACAGAAGCATTCAAGGAAGGCCACTCATGTTGAGGGGTACCTATCATGACCCCTTGCGGAGGGGAAATATTTGTGGCAACTATGTTTTGAGGTTGAGGGGGGGAAGGATGGGTTAATACAGTAGGTTGATGGGGGGCTCGTTGTTGTGCCAAAAATATATGGACCTCATGTTTCGAAGGAAACTATGGAGTAGGGTGGTCCTCCCCATAAATAGTTCAGGGGAATCGACTCTTCCTCTTTTCCTTAGTGCCTCCCTCTTGAGTGTTCTAGGTAGAGGCAGTCCCTTTCTCGGTGTTGAAATTATTTTTCTTTTTGTCCCTTTTCTTCTTTCCTCCAGGTTGTTGAAGATTCTTTGTTTGCATGGACTACACTAAATTCACCTTAGAGGTTTGATAGGGGACTGTAGAATCTTGATCATTAGTGCTAGAAGACGACGGGTGCGATGTAATCGACATATGACCCATTTGATCAACTAATTGGTGTAGAGACGCATGGGAAACAAAACCAACCACACCATCGGCATAGCATTCTGGGTTTGACTTCATTGGATCCGTCAATGACCAAGTATCATTTGGAATAATGTCATATAGAGTACCCGAATGAGAATAAATAAATTCTAAGTCTTAGGCATGTAAAATGTCATGCTCCTCGGTAGTTTCACCGACCATAGATACATCTCGGGAAATGGGTGGTAGGAGCAAATTTGTGAACCACTCCATAAGGAATTTGTCTAGAATCTAAGTGTTAATCATCCTATGTCATCGCCACCACTCATGTATATGGTCGTAAATATGGGTGGCATTGTCTTGATGCAGTAAGGTCAAGAGATATGTTCCTATATCATATTGGACGGGAAATTGGTGATGCGTTAAAAATTTCATTACCAGATCATTGAAGATCTTAAAGGAACTACATTTTAACTCAATGTACCATTTGGTGGTAGCTCTGGTAAGGGATATCTGGAAAATACGCAACCTCACACTATCATCCATCAACAAGTTGGATGAACACCATAAGTGGTATGTCATGATGTGTGTAGAGGGGTCCTCTCGTTGTTTTCCATCGAATTTTAGAATATTTGAAGGTAGCTTGGACAACATTTCTATACATGAAGGGTAATGGAATATAGGTTCATTCATTAACCGTGACAAATTAGATAAATCTGACATTACAAGAAAAGGAAATGGTGCAAATGAATACTGGGAGGGAGGTAAAGTATTTGTTGTCCCGGATGGACCTTGTGGTCCCCCCATGTTGGTATTACTGGAGGTTTGAGGATTTCCTAAAGAGTGAGTGCCTATTGGGATGGTGGCACCTCCAAGAGCATGGTTTCTCCCAGAATCAAAGATTCCCCCAGGGGGGTTTCCCCCGGGGGTAAATGTGGACCCTCTAGGAAAAATATTCCCAAATTTAGTCCCAGGGAAGAAACCCCTAGGACTGAATGTGGACACAAAAGGAAAACCTCCTCACGGTGAAAATTTCCCCCCAAGGGATGTGCCCCTAGGGAAGGTTGTGCTAAACCAAGGAAAGTTAAAACCTCTAGATGTACTACTACCCATAGTCTGACTAGGGACAATCCCAAAACCAATAGACATATTCCATATGAAAGGTGAACTATTTCTAGATGATACCAGGCTACTCATAGTAAAGGTGGAGGTGGAAGGAATTACACTCACAATGATAAATCCAAAGCTTGGCCCGCCATTGGAAAAATATCCAAAGGTGGGTGTCAGGATAGATGGGATGGGTGTAGAAGCGTTTGGTAAAATGACGGATGTATATGGAGACATGGTTAGCATCGCCCAGATAGAGGAACCGAAATAAAATGGGATGGACAGTGTGTGCCCAATGGAGCTAAGAGGTGGAAATGTGAACATTACAGGGATGGACCCGAGAGGATTTCCCCCTATCACACTTGATGAAGGGTTTGTAGGCTCAACTGCACTAGGCTAGACACTTGTTCTTCACATGGTGGGAGGATGAGTGAACAAATAAAAAGGCTCACTAAATATTTCTCTTGCTTGGACTAGTATAGGGGTGTTTGGCTCAGTCAAAGGAGGATTAAAATTTTATGGAGGATGTTCATCTACCACTTCTACCTTGACTAAACCAGTTTCGTCAAACCAAATTTCAAGCCCTTCAAATTATTCGTCAGATATTTCACTTCATTTATCAGGTGGTTCTTCCCCTATAATAGGCTCAAGTCCTCGTCATCAACGAGACCGGCATGGTAATTCAGCCACAGTGAAAAATTGTGTTACTATACCAACACAATTCAACCTATGGCTGATTGAGAATCGGACTCAAAGAGCACACCCATAATCAAATCTAGGAAATCTAGGAAAACAACAAGCAAACCGATTGGCTAAGGGGACTTCCAAAAACAAACCCTATGTGGGAGATGAAGTCCCCATAGGATTTACTAGTGAATTTATGAGGAGCAGTTATGATGATCTATGTGAAACATCCTTAACCAGTGCAAGTACCCTTTATTAAGGCGAGCACCCTCTGGGGGAACTGATACTATGAACAAATGTCTATCATAGGTACTATAGGAACGTCCCACCTGTAGTCACCTCTATATCTCCCTAGGAAAGGTCACTAATACTACCACCTTACAATCAATGACCGGGAAAATAGTCATAGGTCCGATCACATGTAAGGGAAAGGTAACTAAGCCCGAAGCTCTAAAGGTGTTAACCAATGAAACCCCCATATACATAACGATCGAGGTGATATCACAAACACCAAAACAAGCAGAGAGGGGTAATCTCCCTACTTTTCCCGATGCGACCTTGTGCTTAACTCATATGTTAGAGGAGGCTCCCAACACACAGGTTGCAAGAATGGATTTTAGTGCTCTTTAATTACTTCTAGGTTTTGTTTTTTGTCCTTAGAGAGTTTACTCTCCAATCCTATTCCAAGGCCCTAATCCTATCTAATGTTGGTTCACTATCAAAAGAAAAATGTCTAATTGTTTTTAGATTATGCTCTTTCTTTTTAAGGTTTTTCTTAAGTCCAAGGGTAGCGGATGAAAATTTAGTAATGTTTTTGACTCTTGACCCAACCAAGCAAATGCAATAATGACAATGTAATTCATTCACTTTGATGAAATCTAGCTATGGGAGGGAGAGAGATTCTTCTTTTTCTTTTCGAATTTCAACAATAAGACCTCACACACACCAAGAAACCAACAAATCAGATCTGAAATCAACCAATGCTTCTAATGCACTTGTACACTAATGCTTCAAAATCAAATCTAGCATGCAAGGAATCTTTTTGTCTTTTTGGTTATTTTTTTCCAATGGAAATGCAAAATTTCCTGAGCTATGCAAGAACACACAATGCAAATGGAAACCAACAAATTATCAAGCAAAGGGTAGTTTGATATTGGTAGTGATTCCCCTTGGCACACTCCAATGTCTACACGGGATCTCAACCGAAAACTCACAAGCAATGGATATTAACAATGTAAAACCCAATTGCAAAAGGAAACTCAACCAAATGCAACAATCAATCACCCAAAAATACAATTTCAGACCCCAAAGTTCACAAGTGCAATTATGAAAAGAGGTCCAAAAATGCTTCACAAAGTGTAACACCCCTAGGTCGAACCCCAATTGTAAATGTAAATACAAATATACATAGGATGGTGAGACAAGATGCAAAAAATAACAAGTATGTATGTGATGTAAGTATAAATGTATTCACATGCAAATATTAATGAAAAATGCATCATTGTGTGCACACAAACCAGGTAAGAGAGTATGGGGGACTAAACTCCACCAATTAGGCAAAGGGGGGTAAATGTTAAGGCTAAGGAGATAAGCTAGGGAGCTTAAGCTAAAGAGGAATATTATATTAATATTTCTTAAAGTACAAATTATGGATAATTAATTTTATCCTAAGTTCTAAGGATGGGGACAAGTGGTCCAAAGTAGCTCTCAACTTGACAAGTGTCAAGTTGGGCACATGCATACAAATAGCATGGACTTAGTGCATTTTTTCCATCTTTGGTCATTCATGCCATCATTCCTCCACTCCTGCACTCACGAACTTCATTTGTCCTCCGCAATTTCCTATGACCATCACTATACCTATATTGTACTCAAACCACTACCAAACCCATACATGTGCTTGTACCTATTCCCAGTTAGCTCAAGCGCTTGGACTTAGTTCCTTTCGGGAGATTCCATCATTTCTCCATTTCCTGGACTCACGGATTTCAGTTGTCCACCATACCTCTTTTCTATGAACAACACACATGTATCTTACTCAAGCCAGTACTAATATTGTACTTGTTCCTGTACTTGGGGAACTAAAGAGCATGACTGAAGAAGCGGGTTGGCAGGCTCATGGGATACTGAAGAGATGGGTTGGAAGGCCCATGAGAAACTCTCTCTGGGTGAGAAACTTGTTGGGAATTGATTTCCCGAAGGTGCCAAACTGAAACCACAGGTCTCTGAGACTTCTTGTATGGCCTGTTGTTGAAGCCCCGAAAAGGGAATGGGGCATCCAAAGGATTGTTGAGCAAAGAAGGGGCACATTTCCTGGGGTGGGACAGGCATGTGGGGAATGAGGGACTATAGGTTGTCATATTGAGTTGGCACTTGTGAGATCATTTTTCCTGATGTCTAAGTTACATCAACCTGGTTAAGAATTCATTTGCCCGGGTGGAGTTTAGTCCCAACTCGGGGGTGACCCACTACTGAGATTGATGAGCAGTGTGGTCTAAGGTTGGGAGGACCATGGAAGGTTTTCACATAGTTAGTGGTATTTCTATCAAATATAAGTGTCAATTGTGTTAAATTACATGTTGCAACTTTATTTTATGCAATTGTTCTTATGGGTTTTTCCGATGTATTCTGCAAGTGTATTTTCCATTATATTTATGTATAAAACTATGTATTTTCATAGTTTTTGCATGTTTTAAATATTGTACACAGTTCAAAAATTATTTCACGTGGCATATCCGAGCACTGCAGTGGTTGGGGATGTTACAATATGGTATCAGAGCTCCAGTTTTCAACACTAAGCCTAGATGGGCTGAGCAAGTTGAAATTGAAGCGAAATTTCATAGAGTTTTGAAGTTACAGTGCGTCCTTGGGTGCTAGGAAGGTGTTGAGAGAAAAATTGGACTATGTTCAAAATATCAAGAGGTGTAGTGGTTCAATAAATCTAGCGGAGGAAAGAAACCACAACAACCCTTGATTTGGGTCGCAAGATTATATCGGGGTCGTTGGATATGTTTAGGATAAGACAGATCCCTCACAATCATCGCATCTGGAGAAGTTGTGTGGTTGTAAAGCACCAACGTCTTCAAACTTAGCTTCTCTGGCAGTTTTTCATTGTTTGTTGGAAGGGAGGCAAAAGCCTTGAAGTCCCAAAGTCTCGGAGTGAATCTACGTTGTAGATCACTTTCAGGAGTGTCAACCGTTGGATTGGTCGAGCATAGATCTGGGACGTTGGATCAAACCCCTTATTAGAGGAGAAGCACATGTGAGAAGATCAAATCCCAGCCATTGGATCTGCACACAAGAGAACGTGAGTTGTAGATCTCATGGCAGTCCGGAGATTCGACACTCCGAAAAAAGTTGGTGATTGTTGCGCGGAGTAGGGACAGTCTTGAAGTCCTGAACTTTGGAGAAGATCCTAAGTGTTCTTCATTGAGGACACGTGTCAACATATTAGTGAGTGTCTGAAAGTTCATCAATCCGGAGGATCATTGTTAAAAATGATTCTAGTGTGAAAAGGCCTGAAGCTCCAAATCTCGAAGTCAATCTTGTCCATCCATTGACGGGTGAGCATCAACCGTGGATCTTCGTTCTTCGTTGATTCATTGTTTGACAGTTCAGGGGTTTGGTGGTGATCAGCAAGGAGAACTCTTGAAGCCTCGAGTTCTAGAGGATAAGTTAGTTGTCAGTTGCAGGAGGAGCGAGAGTCATCAATATCAAATTTGGGATTTGTAAATTCAGGTTGCAGTGCGCGTTGGAGTCTCAGAACTCCCAAATCTCGGAGTCTCGGAGCTCCTATTAACCATAGATATTGACAAGGAGTGTGTACTGTTGATCCGTGAGCCTCCGAGAATTCGTCATTTTGGTGTTCATGTGATTTAGGGTGTGGTGTTGAAAAATATCTAAAGTCGAAGCTCCAGAGCCAGAGAGTGCCATAGTAGTTCGCCAGTTCGGCGTTCAGGTGATTCATGTTGTTGCATGGTATGAACTCTCGAAGCTTGATTCTCTGAAGTGTTGGAGTAATGAAGTGTTGAAGCGCAAGTCTGGGAATTCACTAGTTCGGTGTTCGGGGAACTTAGCATGTTGTGTTGAGAAATCCTCTGAAGCTCCGAAGCGCTGGAGTCCTGAAGTTCCAGAGAAGCATCATTCAGAGAGTTAACCACTTTGGCATTCGAAGGAAGTGTTGTGTTGTGTGGAGAAATACTTTGAAGCCCAAATCTTTAGAGCGTCGGAGTCTCGAAGCTCCGGAGAAGCACCGTTCATGGAGTTAGCCACTTCGGTGTTTGGGGGAAATGTGTTGATATTATGGTAGTTGTGGGAGGTATTTACCTCCACGTGTAAACCTGACGAGGATAGAATACTCCGAGAAGTAAGAAGAAACCCTAATGAGTTGGCTAATAAACCTAGAAGACTTGTCGACTCAAGGAGATAATTTATATTAGGGTATTAGCCTCCAAGAGAAGAAGTCGGCCATAAATAATAATATATGTTGAATAGACAAATACCCAAAATGAGAAGTCAGCCCAGGCAGTTAGCCAGAATTAGTATAAATATAGGAGGACAATTCTCATTCTAGGAGGCAGTCTCAAAATTGCAGAGCAGCAACTTGTGCACACTGAAGTGCCCAGTCTTGTGCACAGGTTTGAGGAGAGTTTCCATTGCAGCTAGTAGATCACGTTTGGCTTGGACTATCTCTTGGTTAGGGTTTGGACTATCTGATCAGCTCTTGTTGGTGCGCTATCCTTGGGAAAGGTGCACTACCCTTTGTTTGGCTATCTATCCTAGGGTTTGCTTCCGGAGTGATTCTCTGTCAAGGTTAAGGTGCTCGGAGGGTGGCTTCGGCCTATGGTTGGGTGACAATAGAGATATTGTCAATGGTAAAACGAGCACATCCATTATATTCTAATAGGTTATGGGCCCACACATCCTTCATTCAGTCTAACCGCTGGAAGGAAACATAGCCAGAAGGATATTAAGCTTGTTGAAGAACTGTCGCTAGGGTTTCTAGCAGGAGCAGTCACCAAAGCATTGTCACTAGGGTTACTAGTAGGTGCGTTTGCAGAAACCATAATCCTCTCGTTGAGACACCTTAAGTGAAGAGATTGACCTAATATTTAGACATATCAGTGTGCCCTAGCCTAGTGCATTTCCTGGTACTCTCAGCAAGCCAAGACGTCAAGTTTGAGTTTGTGGTCAAATCTAGGGCTTGACCAAGTCAAAGAAGCCATGACTTATTCTATGAAGTCAGAGAACAAGATAGATGGAGTCTCTAAATTCAGAGTGTGGAAGACAAGTATTGACCTCATCCTTGCCAAGAATAAAGTGTTGGATATCGTGAAAGGAAATATCATGGAACCAAAGTTTGAAGAAGTAAAAGAGAAGGAACCACGGAATGTTGCGGTTATGGAGAAGTTCAAAGATGGTGACATCAATGCCATGAGTATCATAGTGGAATCTATAAAATACCACTTGATACCCTACATCTTCCATATTGACTCATCAATGAATATGTACAATGCCCTAACAAATCTCTTCTTGATCAAAAACAATGGACAAGTTATGAGTCTATAGAATGAGATCCGTGACATGAAGATGAATGATGAAGGCATCATAACATCATAATTTGTGAGGATCTCCTAGTTAAGAGATCAACTACAAGCTATTGAAGAGATCATTTCAGAGAAGGAATTGGTAAACATAGTACTCAATGGTCTTCCCAAGACGTGGGATGCATTTTCCGTAAGCATGAAAACAAGAAAGGAGTATCCTACATTTGAATAACTTTGGAATTGTTGTGCTCAAGAAGAATCCAGGATCAGTGCAAAAGAGAAACCCCAAAAGAAGTACGATGACCAGGGCTTCACAACAAGATTCAAGAATTTCAGGAACAAAAGGAAGTTTGGCTCAAGGAGGAAGCCAAATCAAGAGAAAAACATTTCAGAAATACAATGCTTCAACTATCGAAAGTATGGTCTCTACAAGAATCATTGTCCCAAGCTAAAGAAAAGGAAGGAGAAACACGAAGCATCAATTGCCAAAGAAAAGGAACCTACAAATAAGACTAAGGAGGATGAAAGAGACTTCTTCTTCTTAACGTAACAATACTCTTCTTATTTCTTGTACATATCTTGTTTGCATCGTCTCTGTACATATCTTGTATATATATCTCCTGGAAGATAATTTATTCCAAGAAGAACTATACCTATGGAAGAACAACAAGATAAGGATTGATATCATTAGATAATACACATGAAAGGATGAAATACTCTGAATCAATCATGAAGAGACTTAGAAGAAGCAAAGATAGAAAGAATTCATAGAAAGACTTATAACGTTTTGTAGAAGACAACAAGACGGAAGCGTGGACTCTGTTAGACAGAGAGAGCCAATTATATATTGCAGAAGACAATAAGGATGCAGGCGGAAGCATGGACTCTGTTAGATGAAGGGATCTGATTATATGCACTCATACATGAAGCAAGGATTAGGAGGGAGCTAATCCTATGATCCATTAAAAATGATGAAGTATGGTAGCAGCCATGAAAGACAGTACATGTTCAGTTCAACCGCAGAAAAAGACCTCTTCGAAGAAAATCCCTAAAGTATCTCTGGTTGTCCATCCAGATACGTGATTCTATGATAAAAGAAAGAAGTGAAATATTTAGGGCATGGAATCTATAAGAAACTCCATGGACGCAAGAGCTAAAGGAAAAACATGAGGAAGAACATGAAGATTCCAAGAAACAAGAGAAGACAGAAAAACCAGTCATTATATCACAAGATTACCAGCCTGACATGAACTCACTAAAAGAAATCAAGCAGAGGAACTGAAAATTGTGATGAAGAACAGTGTATGGAAGACTTATGAATGAAAGCATTGCAAGATACAGAACTAGAGTTTCTCCCAGATGGAGGGAATACTATGATGATTACTTGTTTTGGTAAACCAAACATATCTTTGCATGAGTCAATATCCATGAGTTGGAGTTCTACATCAGATAAATGCAAAGAATGTTTTCTAGAGCAATTGAGAAAAGATAAATCTCAAGACTTTGAGGCATACCAGAAAGAGACCCTTGTATGAATATGGAAGAAAATAAGTTGGTGGAGAATCTCCAGTGCACAGCATAAGTGTGGTGAAGATTTCCTATAACAAGATATTGTATCAAGAAGATTACTCAGAAAATCAAATCTCATGATGACAGAAGAAGTGCCACATGGATATGTTCCAGTTTTCTAGCAATGATATATTTTATTGATCAAAGCTACATGAAGCCTTCAAAGAAGACCAATGCTCCAGAACAAATTACATTTTAAATCAAGCATTACATTATCCATGATGAAGTTCAGTAAGGAGAAAGAGGTTCTCTAATACATATCTCCACATATGAGCAGATAAACAAACATCTTGGTAAAGCTTATGTCCAAGATAAAAGAGTTTGTGTACACAATATGGATCTCGAGGAGATGACTTCCTTATTGAAAAGGAAAGAGATGAATCCTAGGTTGGGAGGGAGCACTGATATGTATTTATTTATGGACAGTCATTTTTTAGTTCAAAAAATGGTCCAGGATGAGCAGTTCCCTTTCCAGTTGGGAAAGTGGATTGAGATTTCTAACGGACAACGATTTCTCATTGTGGTTAACATGGCAAATGGTCCAGATTGTTGATGTATCATAGACATCGACTTCCCATTGTGGTTAACATGGGGAGTGGTCTAGGGCAGTCTCTCTTCTTGAGGGTTACTCAAGAAAACTGGCCCACCTCACCATACAACGATTTCTCATTGTGGTTAACATGAGGAATGGTCCATTTTGGAGGTTGGTACAGGACAGTCTTTTCCTCTTGTGGTTAATAGAGGAAATGGTCCAGACAATCATTCCTTAGGGTTTATACATTCTCTCCAGGGTGCACTTTGATTAGTGTAGGAGGAATGGCCCAGGGTGGGGAATGGTCCAGGCTCAGCAATTAGGGACAGGCATTCCTTAGGTTTTATACATTCTCTCCAGGGTGCACTTTGATTAGTGTAGGAAGAATGGCCCAGGGTGGGGAATGGTCCAGTTTCAGAAGACAGGACAGTTATTCTTCCTTGCTTGAGAAGAATAGTCCATATATCTCATTGTTCTACTTTGAGGGCATATATTCTTTCAGATCTCACAGATGTGAGTGAAATATTGGCCCAGATGATTCAGTTTATATCATAACATTGTTTCTGTGCAGGTTGATATCAGATGATTATTATGAAGACTGTGTGACAATAGATGTATACTACTGTGGTGTATGTGTTCCACTGTTCGTGACTATACGTTGTTGATCAAGTACTTGTATGTTACTTGGTGTGGTAGTGTACTACTAAATTGTAGTTTTGTACTACTATGGATAGACACGGTTGTGTTCTATTTTGTGTTGATTACCTTGAAGACTATCAACAGTATTGGAAATGATTATCAGTTAGATGGATAATCAAAGGACAAATATTTCCCAGACAGAAAATGGTTCAGAGCATTTACTCTTCTAGATTAGAAGAATGGCTCGTGTATCACTCTGTGGAGTGAGCATCATGTTTGATTACTCAGATAGAGTATGGTTTCGAGAGATGATGTAGCTGATGACACTGATGACGATGATGATGCTCATGATCTAGTCATGATATAGTCTATACAAATATGTTGATGCTACCGGGTGAATGGTATGTTTTTGTGCTCAAGACCATTACCTATAATACCTCCTTAGCTAGGAGGGGGTGTTGATATTATGGTAGCTACGGGAGGTATTTACCTCCATGTGTAAACCTAATGAGGATAGAATACTCCAGGAAGCATGAAGAAACTCTAATGAGTTGGCTAATAACCCTAAAAGACTTGTCGGCTCAAGGATATAATTTATATTAGGTTATTATCCTCTAAGAGAAGAAGTCGGCCATAAATAATAATATACACTGAATAGACAAATACCCAGAATGAGAAGTCGGCCCAGGAAGTTAGCCAGAATTAGTATAAACACATGAGGCCAGTTCTCATTCTGGCAGGCAGTCTCAGAATTTTAGAGCAACAACTTGTGCGCACTGCAGTTCCCATTCTTGTGGGCAGGTTTGAGGAGAGTTGTCATTGCAGCGTTTGCAGCTAGCAGATCACATTTGGCTTGGACTATCTCTTGGTTAGGGTTTAGACTATCTGATCAGCTCTTGTTGGTGTGCTATCCTTGGGAAAGGTGTGCTACCCTTTGTTTGGCTATCTAGCCTAGGGATTGCTTCCGGAGTGATTCTTTGTCAAGGTTAAGGTGCTCGGGGGTGGCTTTGGCCTATGGTTGGGTGACAATAGAGATTTTGTCAATGGTAAAATGAGCACATCCATTATATTCTAACAAAATGTTGTGTAGTGTTAGAAAATATTCCGAAGCTTGAAGTTCCAAAGTGCCAAAACCCCGAATCTCTGGATAAGCACCATTTTGGTAAGCTTCTGGTTCTAGCCCATGGTCACAAGAGTTTTGGGCCGAGGTAAAGGGGGCTAGTGCCCAAAAAAAATGATTTTTTAAGAAAGAAAGGGGGATTAAAGAAGGAGCCCATGGGTTTTTGAATTGTATGGACATACATTTGAGGGAAAATAAAAAGGGCATGTGAACCTTAAGATAGGATCCATCACAATTCCAAGAGCTAATTCGTCTCCCGAAGAAGATCACTTGTACAAGGTTTTCCCTCACAGAAAGGATGAATTTTCAAATAACCATAACTCTCTAATCAAAACTCAGAATTGAGCATGGAAGAAGGTGTTGGAAAGGTATTGAATAGTAGAATAAAAAGGTTCACCCTTAAAATTGATTTGGACGGTCGTTTTCTTAGGAAATCAAAAGAAATAATTATGATGCAATACTGAATAAAAAATGTTCATAATTTCATGCAATTGATAAATCAATTAGCCTTACAGGTTCTATTGGTTGCACATTTTGTAGAGTTAACAGCAATTAGATCCGAATAGGATCAACACGGAGTTCATATCCATGGAATATACACAAGGGGCTTACAGCCAGGATGATGAGATCAGAGGGATATATGTCAATATGGGTAATGAAGGTACAAACTCAAATGGTCATGGAGAAGGAAAGCAAGAAAAAATGAACTTGATGGAGACCATTAAAAGTTTGCAGAAGGATTTCCAAAGCTATAAATTTGATAATGAGAGGCTTATGAAAGACAAGGAGAAGCAGGAGGATTTCAACATGAATTTAATGCAGAGCTTGGACAGAATAGAAAAGAATATGGATAAGGAGAATGGCTCAACCAAATCAGGAAGTCATAGGTCTCCTAATGAAAGGAGAAGAGAAAGAAGTGTTTGCAGACATCACCATCACTCCCTAGGGAATTCCACTAGGAGAGCATACAGTAGCTCAAGTCCATCCCCTGTCAAGAAGCATAAGAGGAGGTCTCGGGTGGATGAGCTACAAGGAGAAATGAAAAAAATCAAGCCTCCTACTTTTGATGGTGAGTAGAAGAAGGATGAAGATGATGAAACATGGTTGCTATTCATGAGGAATTATTTACAATTGCACAATTAATCTTCACATGCATAAGGAAGAATTTCCATCTATCATCTCAAGGGAAAGGTATCCATGTGGTGGGACCAATTTGTGCAGGTGCAACACATTAATGAGAAAAGTGTTTCTTGGAAGGAATTCAAGAATTATTTTCAAAAGAAATACTTGACTAAGAGATACTATGACAAGAAAATGAAGGAATTCTTCGAACTCAATCTTGGGAGCATGACCATAGATGAATATGAAAGAAGGTTTTTAAAACTGCTAAAATTTGTTTATTTGATGAAAGATGATCCAGTTAAGATTCAGAGGTATTTGAGTGTGTTGTAATCATTCATCAATGATAAGATACAATATGATGATCCCAGAACATTGAAGGAGACCATAAAGCGAGCTAAATGACTTTATGGTCAACATAAAGGAAGGCCAATTTTCCAAAAATCTTGGGAAGACAAGAAGAAAAACAAGATGGAACAGAGGAAGAAGGGGACTAAGCCACCATTCTTCAGAAATAATCCTCAGGGACAACCAGCTTCTAGAGAACCCATAATGATTGAGAAAGGGGGGGAAATACCAAGACAACCACCTATTCAATGTTGGGGTTGTGGGGGAGATAATATGTTTAGATATTGTCTTCATAGAGGTGATAAATTTGTTGAAATATTGTAACTACAAAGAGTATTCTATTTATTATTGATGTATTATTCATTAGATCAATCCCCTTTTGTGGATTGATCATGTCAGGCATTGTAAATGACCAAATCCAATTTTGTGGATTGGTCAAACCCTAATTGTAATATGAAAAATAAGAAGTCATCCCCCAGAACAATTTAAGGTGGTTCTAACCACCCATAAAGAGAACTTGAGTCTGCCAGTGAAAAGACACTTCCTTTCAGCACCTGCCAAATTGTATAAATAAAGGAGGCCAATGCCTCATTTGTTCACTCACTCGTTTGATCATCCAGAGTGCAAGTTTGGAGCTACAGTTGAAGAAGAAGGAAGAGAGAGAGAGGCGTGTTACTTGGGAGAGGACTTTCTGTAGTGTTTGGTTTATTCTCTTGGCATTGTATTGGCTATCTATATCAAGGAAGTTTTTGTTGGGTTTTCTCCCCCATGAGGGTTTCCCAGGATAAATGATGTGTCTCTTGCTATTGTGTTTTTCTCAGTGATCCTATATATGCTATGGTTATCTAGTGAATTGAAAAGAAACCTAATAATATCTTAAACTCTAACATGGTATCAGAGCTAAGCTGAAGAGAGCATCTTTCACAAGAAAAATAAAAATGTCATTGTTGTCGTACAAGAAAATTAGGGATTTTATTGAAGAGAGATTTCAACCCAAAAGTCATCTAGAAAAGTGCGCCCTATCCCAAGGAACTCTTTGGCACCTTCAGTGCACCTTTTTAGTGGATAGATCTCCCGAAAAGTGAAACCCTAGTTTTCACCAGTACTAGAAGTACTAGAAAACCAGAAGTATCAGGAAAACAGAAGTACCAGAAAACCAGAAGCACTAGTCCATAAATCCATTGGTCAAGTTTGAAGGGGAAAAAATTGGATTTTTTGAAATCTAACCACACTAGGTACTCGCCTCAGCCAAACGCACCTCTTGGTAAGTTCAAAATTCAATGCATTTTCATTTTTTGGTCATTTTCCTAGCTCCAGGTAAAAGATGTATGCAATAACTAAGCTTGTTGACAAGCTAGAAGGTGTGGAAAACTTATGTGCTTGGAAGTATAGGATTGGACTCATTCGTGAAGAGAAATACCTAGCAAGATTCATTAAAGAGAATGTACTAGAACCCGTCGATGCTACAGCTAAAGAAAAACACCAAAAGGACACAGTTAGGGCCAAAAGAATCATTGCAAATTCTATCTAAGATCACTTTATTCCTCAAGTGTCTTCAAAGAAGACTCCAAAATAAATGTTTGATTCCCTAACCATAGTATATGAAGGAAAGAACATAAATCAGAAGATGAATCTAAGGACTCAACTCAAGAATACAAGGATGCAGAAAGGAGAAAAAATCTAGGCATATTTCTCCAGAATATCACAATTCAAAGAACAACTAGAAGCAATTGAAGATATTATAGATGAAGACGAACTTATAATGACATCCCTTAATGGTCTCATAAGACCTTGGGATGCATTCATCCAAACTATTTGTGCCAGAAAAGACAAACTGCAATTTGACAGTCTTTGGGAAGAATGTGTTCAAGAAGAATCAAGAGTGGCTAACCGAGAATCTTTTCTATAAAGAGATGAAGATCAAGCCATAGATAATCACACTAAAAAAGGAAGAAATAAGTCTTACTTCCATAAAGAAACTCATAAGGAATCTCACCCCCAAAACAAATTCATACATAAAGAATCTCAACCAAGGAGATTCCAGAAGTTTCAGAAAGGACAAAGAAGAGACTTCTCATCCTACCAATGTTACCATTGTGACAAGATGGGACATATTGCAAAACATTGTCCAGATAGATAAGAAGAATACAAGAATAAAAGCAATAGGTATCATTCCCATGTAGTTGAAAACGAAGAGCCACCCGTAAAGATGATAAAAGAAGGAATTGAAGACTATGTCTTACTCTCGGCCCTCTGAGGATCAGTATCACCTGGTGAGGACACTTGGCTCATTGATAGTGGTGCTTCAAAGCACATGATAGGTAAAAGAGACATTCTCTCTTTCCTTTTAGAAAATAAGTTTTCTCATAAAGTTACACTTGGAGATGATTATCAATACCCTATCAAGGGAGTAGGAGAATCAAATTACAAGCTTAATTCAGGGACTCCAATGAAGATGAAGGATGTACTCTATGTACCAGGTTTGAGAAAGAACTTACTCTCCATATCAGATTTAGAAAAGAAAGGCTTCAGAGTTTCCTTTATAGATGGAGAAATTCTTATGTGGGCCAAAGGAAAAACCATAGAAGAAGCAATTGTTATTGGAAAATAAAAAGGTGGTTTGTATAAGCTAAAGGGTCACTCAGAAGAAGCCATGACCCACTCCATTGAGAATCCATGTGAACTTTGGCATAGAATATTAGACCACATCAACTACAATGAATTACCATATGTAAGCAAGGCAGTCACAGATCTACTAGAACTCAAGGTTGACCATGAAGGTATGTGCAATGGATGTGCACAAGGGAATAACATCAAGAACCCTTTTTTGAAGAGAGACAGTAAAGTAGAAGGAGTCTTAGAACTCATTCACTCATATGTGTGTGGCCCAATGCCATCATCCTCCATCAGTGGGTATGTATACTATGTATCTTTTATTGATGACTATTCTCATAAAACCTGGGTTTACTTTTTGAAATCAAAAGATGGAGTGTTCAGTAAATTCAAGGAATTCAAAGCCTTGATAGAGAATCTTTTTGAAATAAAGATCAAGATAGTTAGGTCAGATAATGGAAGAGAATACACCTCAAAATAACTTGTAAACATTTGCAAATATGTCAGGATCAAGAGGGAGCTCAACACTCCCTACAATCCCCAACAAAATGGTGTAGCAGAAAGAAAGAACAGAACTATAATGGAAGTAGTGAAGACCATGATCCATGCTCAAGATATTCCAATGTGCTTATGGGAAGAAGCAACAAAAATAACAATTTATGTGCAGAACAGATTGTCCCATAGTGCACTTGGGTTCAAGACCCTTGAAGAGATGTTCTCCAGAAAGAATCCAGAAGTACGCCATCCCAAAATATTTGGCTGCCCAATATTTGTACATATTCCAAAAGAGAAGAGAACCAAGATGGACCCTTCAGGAAAGAAGGGAATATTTGTTGGATACTTTGAGGTCTCCAAGGCCTTCAGAGTTTATATACCAGCTTAGCATCATATTGATATCAACAGGGATGTAACCTTTGATGAAGATGCAAAACTCAAGAAATCAAGAAGATGCCAGCTTGAAGAAGTATATGAAGAGGAACCTGTAGCTCCTAGAGTTGCAGAACCAGTGAGGGGAGTCATAGTTTCCCCTGATGAGGAGATTCTAGAATATCATGATATAGTAGAATCTCAAGAACCTCCCCAGATGACGATCTCCCACAAGAGAAATCCAGCCTGGGCAAGGGAACTTATTCAAGATGGAGAGAAGTATGGTGTCTGCGAAGGAACAATGAGATAAGTGAAGAAACCTAAGCCATTCTCCAGTTATATGGCTTTGATGTGTGATCTCTTAGAGAAGGATCCTATATGCTTTGAAGAAGCCATTCAGAATAAATAATCAGCAAATGCCATGACATAAGAATACCAATCCATCATAAATAATGATGTATGGGAAATAGTTCCTAGACCGAAGAGCAAGGATGTGGTATCTTCCAAATTGATTTTCAAAATAAAACATGCTGCTAATGGAAGTATTGAGAAATATAAAGCAAGGTTCATTGCTCATGGATTTTCTCAAAATGAAGGAATTGACTATGAAGAGACATTTTCTCATGTATCCAGATACACTTCGATTAGAACCATCATAGCCCTTGCAGCTAAGATGAAGTGGAAGTTACACTAGATGGATGTGAAAACTGCCTTCTTGAATGGTGACATTGAAGAAGAAGTGTATATAGAATAACCTCAAGGATTTGAAGTTGAAAACAGGAAGACTCATGTATGCAAGTTGAAGAAGGAGCTCTATGGATTGAAGCAAGCTCCTAGAGCTTGGTATGGAAGGATTGACAGTTTTCTAACGAGCTTGGGCTTTACCAAGAGTAAAGTTGAATCTAACCTTTACCTCAAGGTTATGAATGATGAGCCGGTTATATTGTTGTTGTATGTGGATGAATTATTCTTAACTGGAGAAGAAAATCTCATCATTGAATGTAAGAATAAGCTCGCTGCAGAATTTGAAATGAAAGACCTTGGCCTAATGCATTATTTCTTAGGTCTTGAGGTATGACAAAGCCCATAGAGGATCTTCCTTAACCAAGGGAAGTATGCAGTTGAAATACTGAAGAGATTTGATATGCTGGAGTGAAAATCCATGAATAAACCCATGGAAACAAGGTTGAAGCTCATGGTTGACTCTTCGTCAGAATTGATTGATGCTACGATATATAGACAGATCATTGGATCATTGATGTATCTAACGAACACTGGGATAGATATATGTTTTGATGTCAACACCTTGAGTAAGTTTCTGGTAGATCCCAGACATGTTAATCTAGTTGTTGCAAAACATGTGATGAGGTACCTTAAGGGTAAATTACATTGTGGTCTCAGTTATGATGGAGATCATGACTTCAGACTGAGTGATTATATTGATTCAGATTGGGCTGGTAGTGTCTCTGACAGAAAGAGCACTTCAAGATGTTGTTTCAGTCTGGGGTCATCCATGATCTCATGGAAAAGTAGGAAGCAATCAAGCATTGCTCTCATCATGGAAGAAATAGAATACATCGCTGCTTGTTCTGCTAGTTGAGAAGCCATATGGCTTCGAAAGTTGTTGACAGGTTTATTCGATCTAGAGATGGAATCAACCTTGATCCTATGTGATAACTAGAGCTGCATAAAGATGACAGAGAACCCAGTGTTCCATGACAAGTCAAAACACATAGATATTTGATATCCTTACATCCGTGACATGGTGCAGAGAGGATCCATAAAGCTCCAATATGTTAGCACTGATGAAAAGGTTGTTGATGTGTTGACCAAGCCTCTATCTCATGTAAAGTTTGAGCACTTTCGAGATAAGCATGGTGTATTCTATAAGGACCTCCCTCGAAAGGGGGAGTAGTGTTGTGATGTTATCCTCGTGATGATGATGTACCAGCCTAGTGTTCTGATGCCAGCCTTGTGTTGATGATGTGTCAACCTAGTATTGTGATGACAGCCTTGTGTTGATGATGTTCCAGCCTAGTGTTGTGATACCGGCCTTGTGTTGATGATGTGCCAGCCTCGTGCTGTGATGATGTGTTCCATCCTCGTGCTGTGATGATGTGCCAGCCTCGTGTTGTGATGATGTGTGCCAACCTTGTGTTGTGATGATGTGTGCCAGCCTCATGTTGTGATGATGTGCCGACCTCATGTTGTGATGATGTACTAGCCTCGTGCTGTGATGATGTGTGTTAGCCTCGTGCTATGATGATGTGTACCAACCTCATGTTGTGATGATGTGTTTCCAGCCTCATGTTTTGATGCCAGATTCATGTTGATGATATTTTGTTTCCATTCTCATACTGTGATTCCAACTTCATGCTAATCATATTGTGTAGCCAACTTCGTGTTGTGATGCCAACTTCGTGTTGAAGACTCTCAGCCTAGTGTTGATGTTGATGATGCTCCAGTCTTTGTGTTGTGTTGTTGTTGTTATTGATGATGAGAAAAACATCTGATGACTTATAGATACATCATTCAGTGTTCCAAGATGTTGTTGATGATGTTGTCCTCTCTCTCTCTTGATGTTGTTGTAGAATACCATTTTTGTTAAGGGGGAGTGTTGAAATATTGTAACTGCAAAGAGTATTCTATTTATTATTGATGTATTATTCATTAGATCAATCCCCTTTTGTGGATTGATCATGTCGGGCATTGTAAATGACCAAATCCCCTTTTATGGATTGGTCAAACCCTAATTGTAATATGAAAAATAAGAAGTTGGCCACCAGAAAATTTAAGGTGGTTCTAACCACCTAGAAAGAGAAATCAACCTTGTCAGTGAAAAGACACTTCCTTTCAGCACCTACGAGATTGTATAAATAAAGGAGGCTAGTGCCGCATTTGTTCACTCACTCACTTGATCATCCAGAGCGCAAGTTTGGAGTTGCAGTTGAAGAAGAAGGAAGAGAGAGAGAGGCACATTACTTAGGAGAGGACTTTCTGTAGTGTTTGGTTTATTCTCTTGGCATTGTATTGGCTATCTATATTAAGGAAGTTTTTGCTGGGTTTTCTCCCCCATGAGGGTTTCCTAAGATAAATGATGTGTCTCTTTTGATTGTGTTTTTCTTGGTGATCCTATCTATGCTATGGTTATCTAGTGAATTGAAAAGAAACCTAATAATATCTTAAACTCTAACAAAAGTGAAGTCTATTCACAATGTACAGCAAGCTAAGACGGTAGAGGAAATGGGCAGAAATGTACCTAGGATCCATGCAGCCCTAGACAACAAGCAAGTTGAATTCCAGTCACATATGATTGAAGTGGAAGGTAAGCTCAACAACCAAACCATTGATATTTTAATTGATTTAGGAGCTATCCATAGTTATATAGATCCTAATATGGTGGAAATATTGAATTTTCCAAGAAGAAAGCTTGGAAAATATTGGTTGGTGCAGCTGGATACTATAACTAAAATAGAAATTAATGAGATGGTTAAGGAATGTCCAATCGACATGAATGGACTAAGCACCAAGGAATATTTGAACATCCTACCTTTAGGTTCCTATGATTGTCTAATTGGTATGGATTGGTTGGACCAACACCATGCTATATTATATTTTCATAATAATCCATTTACTTGCTAGGATGAGGAAGGGAACCTTATGATAGTACAAGGAATTCCCAGAGTAGTAACTGTCCGAGAAATTTCAGCATTACAGCTGAAGAAAAGTTATAGAAAAGGGTGTCAAATATTTGCAGCACATATGGAAAAGACACCTAAAGATAAGGTGTCAAATATTGAAGATTATGCAGTCCTAAAAGAGTATGAAGATGTATTTAAAGAAATACCAAGTTTGCCCCCTAAAAGAGATATTGATTTCTCCATCAATCTAATGCATGGAGCAGCCCCAGTATCCAAGACCCCTTATAGGATGAGTACACCAGAATTGAAGGAATTACAAATGAAACTTGAAGAGATTTTGAAGAAGAGGTATATACGCCCAAGTGTGTCACCTTGAGGTGCCCCAATATTATTTGTGAAGAAAAAGGATGGAACATTGATACTTTGCATTGACTTCAGGCAGTTGAACAAAGTAATTGTGACGAATAAGTATCTTTTGCCAAGAATCGATGACCTCTTTGATCAGTTTAAATATGAAAAAATATTCTCCAAGGTTGATCTCAGATCGGGTTATCATCGAGTAAGAATTAAAGAACAAGACATCAGCAAGACTGCTTCTAGAACAAGGTATGGTCATTATGAGTTCATAGTGGTGCAATTTGGGTTATCAAATGCACCAGCTATCTTCATGTGTTTAATGAATGGTATTTTCAGAGAATACTTAGATATGTTTTTCATTGTATTTTTAGATCACATTCTTATATATTCTAAGTCGGACGAAGAGCATGAACAACACTTGAGGACGGTGTTACAGGTATTAAGAGAGAATCAGTTATATGCCAAATTGAGCAAGTGCTCATTTTATCAAAATCAAATTCATTATTTGGGACATATCATTTCAAAGGAAGAGATAGCAGTGGATCCTAAAAATATTGAGGCCATTATAGGATGGTCAACACCAAAGAATGTGACAGAGGTCAGATCATCCATGGGCCTTGCGGGCTACTATAGAAGATTTATTGAAGGATTCTCAAAGATTGCACACCCAATCACTCCCTTGCAAGAGAAGGGGGTGAATTTCCAGTGGACATTGGATTGTGAAAAGAGTTTTCAACACTTGAAGAAATTATCAACAAGTGATCCAATACTAATGATTGTTGACCCAAATGAAGACTTCATTGTATGCATGTAAGTAAGGGCTTGGTGGAGACCTCAGTCAAAATGGGTATGTGGTATTCTATGAATCAAGGAAGTTAAAGGAGCATGAAAGGAAATATGCTACACATTATTTGAATTTGGAAACCATAGTGCATGCCTTGAAAATGTGGAGTCAATACCTCATGGGAAAAAGGTTTGAGTTGAGGACAGACCACAATGGTCTGAAATATTTATTTGGACAACCAACTTTAAATTCCAGGAAAAGCAGGTGGTTAGAATTTCTTAGTGAATATGACTTTGATATAAAGCATATCAAAGGGAAAGAGAATAAGGTGGTTGATGCACACAACAGAAGAGTGCATGAGTTGCATGCTACAACCATTAGCATGTACCAATCAGATTTGAAGGACAGAATCTTAGAGGTTGGAAAATCAGATTTGCAATACATGGAAATAATAGCAAAATTACAACAAGGTATTTTGCAACAAAGAATCGAATACTACAAGCTTGGAAATGAGGAAATTATCATGTACAGGGGAAGAATTTATATACCAAATTCTCAGGAATTGAAAAATCTAATATTGAGAGAAATGCATAATGTGCCTTATGTTGGACACCCGGGTTATTAGAAAACTCTTGCAATTGTCAAAGAGCCAATATTATTGGCCAAACATGAAGAAATAAGTTGATGATTTCAATGCCAAATATTTGGAGTGTCAAAAGGTCAAGGATGAGCATAGACACCCAACTGGTTTGCTACAACCAATACCCATTAAAAAAGTATATACATGATGCTAATCATGTCATTGATGGGAATGTGATTCAAGTGGAGCAAGAAGGCACCTTTTGCATGCATCCATTGTGCATACTGGACCAGAAGATCAAGCAGCTCTGGAATCAAGCCATAGAGTTAGTAAAGGTCCAATGGACCTAGTATAGTTCTGAAGATGCAACTTGGGAGCACGAGGATGCTATGTGGGCAGAATACCTGCATCTTTTTGAGGATTTTTTGAAATTTTGGTTGATTATTTGTATATATTTCACTGAGGATAGTGCATAAATAAGGGGGAGGGGAATGTAATACCTTTAGGCCAAACCCCAATTGTAAATGTAAATACAAATATACATAGGCTGGTGAGCCATGACGCAGAAAAAACATGTATGTATGTGATGTAAGTATAAATGTATTCACATGCAAATATTAATAAAAAATACATCAATGTGTGGAGACCAACCAGGTAAAAGAGTATGGGGGACTAAACTCCACCATTTAGAGAAAGGGAGATAAATATTAATGATAAGGGGCTAAGCTAGGGATATTAAGCTAAAGAGGAATATTATATTAATATTTAAAGTACAAATTATGGATAATTAATTTTATCCTAAGTTCTAAGGATGGGGACAAGTGGGCCAAAGTAGCTCTCAACCTGACAAGTGTCAAGTTGGGCACATGCATACAAAGATAATGTACTTAGTGCATTTTTTCCATCTTTGTCTAGTCATGCCATTATTCCTCCACTCCTGCACTCATGAATTTCAGTTGTCCTCTGTAATTTCTTGTTACCATCATTATACATATATTGTACTCGGACGAGTACCAAACCCATACATGTGCTTGTACATGTACATGGTTATCTCAAGAGCTTAGACTTAGTGAATTTCAGGGGATTTCATCATCTCCATTTCTTGGACTCACAAATTTCAGTTGTATGTCGTACCTCTTTTCCATGAACAACGCACATGTACCTTACCCGAGCCAGTACTAATCATGTACATGTTCCTGTACTTGGGGAACTAAAGAGCAGGACTGAATAAGCGGGTTGTCATGCCCATGGGATACTGAAGAGATGGGATTTCATGCCCCTGAGCAACTCTCTCTAGGTGAGAGACTTGTTGGGAATTTCTTTCCCGAAGGTGCCAAACTGAAGCCACAGGGCTCTGAGACTTCCTGTCCAGCCCGTTGTTGAAGCCCTGGAAAGAGAATGGGGCAGTCGAAGGAATGTTGAGCAAAGAAGGGGTACATTTCCTAGGGTGGGATAGGTATGTGGGCAATGAGGGACTCTAGGTTGTCATATTGAGTTGGAACCTGTGAGAACATTTTTCCTATTTCCTGAGATACATCAACCCAGTTAAGAATTCCTTTGCCGAGGTGGAGTTTATTCCCAGCTTGGGGGTGACACATTGTTGAGACTATTAAGTAGTGTGGTCTAAGTATGGGAGGACCATGGAAGGTCTGCACGCAGTTGGTGGTCTTTCTATCAAAGATAAGTGTCAATCATGTGTTAAATTACATGCTGCAACTTTATTTTATGCAATTGTTCTTATGGGTTTTTCATGTGTATGTTGCATGTGTATTTTCCATTATATTTTTGTATAAAACTATGTATTTGCATAGTTTCTGCATGTTTTAAATATTGTACATAGTTCGAAAATTATTTCGTGTGGCATAGCCCAGCACTACAATGGCTGGGGATGTTACACAAAAGATGATCACAAAAAGAAAATTTTCATTTTTTTTATGACATGCAAATAATGATGAAAAATACATTGCGAAACGAATTTCTAAAGTTTTTCTTTCCCCAAGAATAGGGACCCTAGGCTTCACAGTAAAAAACCCAAAAAGAATTCGCAAAAAATGGACTTTTTTTGTACCTTACAAGCCATTTTTTGTGGACCCTACAAGGGTCCTCGCGAGACACAGGCCTGTCTGTTACACATTATTTTTGTCATCCCTATGATCGTTAACGATGTAAACCTATCTATTGCCTTCAGAGGGGTCAGTGGCCTGAGTTCCTGAAGAGAGAAGGGAGAAGAACTTTTCCTGAGAAAAGAAGTTGTTTTTTTCTATGTAAAAACCTTATAAAAAGGGAAGTTCGCAGGTTGCTATATAGGCAGGGTGCGAGAATGACCAATTCTTGCAGGTTGCACTATAGCCAGGGTGCGAACAGTTCGCAGGTTGCACTATAGCTAGGGTGCGAGAATGCCAGCACGTGGGAAAAATGAGCGTTTTCTCAAATCTTCTAGAAGGAGAAGCTTCTATGGTGAGGTGGCATCTGAATGGTTTGGATATTACTCACTTTCATGATTTAGTGGGATCATCCTAACCTCCTCACCTTATCCTCTTCAACCTATAAAAGGAGAGGAGCTCTCATGGAGAAGGGGTTCTTAGCTTTTGTAAGCTTGAGCTTTTGGTAGCTTGTGGGTTCTTCTTGTTCTTGA
>ML786194.1:163080-183875 GCA_009831015.1 Picea engelmannii | reverse complement strand
CACATTTAATATGATACAGTAATATGTTTCTTTCCCATAAAGTTGATGTCACTTTATTACATAATTCCTTGATCATATGTATAGATTAGCTATTGAATATATTGATTTGCTTTCACTTCAATTGGTTTGTACTGTTGTGATCTGAACGGCACAAGAGCATTGGAGCGAAGCGTGGAACAACAGAGACCTAAGGAAAGTGTTTATAAGGTATGTTCATGATCCTTGTCTCTTAGTTCATTCAATAGTTATATCTAGGGAAAGCGGTATATTCTGTCCTGTTTTGTTCTAGATCCAGGTGGATCTAGGGAGATCGATTTGTGTCCGCACTTACGGATTTATCCAATAACACTGTCAACTGGTGATATCCTCATGACACACCTATTATTCAACCTACAAGGGCCCCATGGGACACCTATTATGTAACAGTAGAGGGCCTGCAAAATTTTTCTTTTTGAAAAAGGTGGAACTATTGCAAATCTTCCAAATCGATCAAATCTACATATTTAGTCCTTGGGATGAATGAATGGAAGAAAACTCAAATGAAAATCAAAACAAGTAGAGGAAAAGGTATGCAAAGAGACTCAACTAGAGAGGAATTCATCCCCATTGGAGTCATCAATCTGTTATGGGAATATTTCTAACAAGGATCTCACTAAGTGATCAGCAAGATCTCGCAAGGATTGGCCTAGCAATCCTAAAAATAAATGGGATAGATTTCCTAAGGTTCTCCTAGATATATAAGGCAAGCAATTCATTTTACACACAAGAGGGATAGGTAGGTATACCTTTTTTTTTGTTGTTCTTGTATTTCTTGGTTGGTGTAGATCTGTTGCTCTAGCTCCAATCACTTGGTTCCTGGACCCAAGTAACAAATACTACCAACCCTTTTTCTCTCCAGTGTTAGGAATAATCAAAATATTTTAGATATAGATTGATTAACCATTTATGTAATCAAAGAAATTTCATTTATGAGAAAGACACAAATAAAATATGGGAAAACCAAATGATCTATTAATGAAATATAGAGAATATATATCAATTCATACCTCAACTTGATGAAGATGCATCCTCCTTTAACCTCCTTGATCCTTACCTCTCCTTACAGCTCCTTAGTCAGGCTAGACTCACTAAATTTTGGCTGTGATGATGGATACCTTTTCATTTCAACAACATAAAAATGTTATTCAATCCTTCCTCCTCTTTCCCAAGGATTTCCTTTGTTATATATCTCTTGGAGGAGGCTTGGGAGAGGATTCTAGATCTTCTAGATACCACTAGAGACTTGAATGATGTGAGTTCCTAGGCCCTTGACACGAATATACAACTCATCCCTCAAATATCATCTTGCAACTCCTCGATTATATAAGTTTTATAGTGCCTAGCTTGTTGATCCACTAGTGTCCAGCAAGGGCCTCGCTTGTTGTCTACTAGGTGTCACGTGAGGATGCCAATAAGGGCTCAAAAAGGGTTCAAACCTTAGGAAAAATATGTATTTTGGAATATAGCCTCTGATGGCTTCCTCTCTAGCCTATAGGGTGTAAATTAATGAAATAAAACATAGGAAACCCTTACAGGAAAAAACCCAACTAGAAGGTGAGGTCTTTCTACTCTCTTTTCTCCGTATGGAAATAATGCAAGTATAAAGGAGAATGCACTCTCTATGGAATTACCTAAGACCCGTGGCCTATTAGGATATTGCACAACATTAACCCCCTCTATTATGATCTCTAAGTTTCAACTCCTATTTGTTCTGCTCCATTATGGAACAAAATACTATAACATGGAATGGAACTCCTTCTCCTTCTAGTGGCCTCGTATTTAACATAGCTTGATAGCCATCTATGGGTAGGTTTATAAATTTATTAACCCTCAATTGTGATAGGATTTTATACCTACTATAATATTCTTGAAATTACATATTTGATTGTCACCATATGCATTAGTAACGAGGGCTAACTTGGCATCCTCTCATACCATGGTGGTCAACATGGTAGGTCAACTTGCAAGAGGCATAATGTTTGCATATGAGGTCTGAATGATGTGATTTTTTCACCATTTGAAAGGTCTCAATGTGTATAATATATTCACTGGGCCAAGCTACATAGAGAAAAAATTTACCACAAAAAAATCCATTTGATTCCTCAAAATGGATCAGGAAGGTTTCAAACCCCAATTTTCCAAACTAGAACCTGCCATTAAAATGACCCTAGAAGCTTATTTCTCAAAAAATTTCCACTATGAAAGTATCGATATAAATTAAAAATAATATAATAATCCAATATATATCATACCTCAACATTTATGGAGGCATTTGGTCCCATCTAAAATATTTACTGAATGAGGTGAGGAAATTTTTCGTCAACCTTCTCCCTGGAGTACCACTTTGCTTTGCCTAGAAGTTGTCCTTTCAACCCAAACTTCCAAATGTCTCGATGCCCATTTCTTGTAGTTATGGACCAATTTTTCAAAACCATGTCCTTTTCAAACTCTCCTTAAGCATCTAGTGCTAACTCCTCTATGGAAACTAGGACCTACTCCTCCTTCTGATCCAACATAGAGGGCTCATAGAGTTTGAGATTCTCCACATTCACTACTAAGTAAATGTGCATGTATGGGGGTAGACTGAGTCTGTAGGCATTATCTCCAACCTTTTCCAATACCTTAAAATTAACATACCACAAATCCTTGATCTTCTTAACAAGACCATGTAGTCTTTTCTTATTCAGATGCAATTGTACTCTATCTCCCACTCTAAAGGCTCTCTTTGTTCTATGTTGGTCATGTCTAGCCTTGTACTTTTCCTGTGACTTCTTTAGTGTATCTTTTACTTGCAAATGGATATGCCTCATATTCTCAACAAGTTTTTATACTTTTAATGCATCTCCTATGATTTCCTCCCTCATTCCTCCTTTTTATCCATATACAACATCTAAGGATGATGGAAAATATCCAAAGCAAGTTTCAAAAGGTGACTTACTAGTAGAGGTGTGGAATGATTTGTTATAATAATGTTGTATATGTCATATTTCCATCCCATGTCTTTGTATTCTTCTTATTGTAACCCCTCAAAAGCTACCACAATTTTTTGTTGACTGCGTCTTTCTACCCATTTGTCTAAGGATGGAATGTTGTTTACCATTTGAGCTTAGTGTCCATCTTCTCCCACATTGTAGTCCAAATGGAACTAAGAAATATGGTGTCCTTTTCTGAGATGATTCTCCTTGTTATCCCAAAGTGCACCTAGACTTGTTCAAAGAACAAGTTGTTTTCTTCCTATCCCTTGATGGTCTTTTTACAAGCCATGAGAATGCAGATTTTTCTTAACCTGTCAACTACCAAAAATAGATAGTCATGTCCCTTCCTATTTGTTGGTAAACCTCCCAAAACATCCATGTAAATACTTTCCCAAGGTCAAGTGCATACATGTAAGTGATGGTATATACCTTGCTTCCTATTACTAGGCTTGTTAGTACAACAAAGCATACATCCTCTAATATATTGTGCTACATCTTTCTTCATTCTGTGCCCGTACACATACCTATGTACGTTGGAAATTGTCTTCCCAACACCAAAATTCCCTCCAGCCTTGGAGGTGTGAGCCTCTTTGATAAGATACAAACATTCACCTTTAAGGACACGAATCATGTCGAGCTTGTAGAGTAAACCATTGTAGAAATGAATATAGTCATCCTTAACATCACCTTCTTCTATACAATTTGTCCTTGTAGTTGTTGAAACGCCTCCTTGAAGTCATCATCTTATACGTATGCCTATTTTGTTTATCACAGGTAAAAGGATCCATGTAAATTATATTTCCCAAAGTTATGATATTGGATGTGAGTGGTTGTGAAATATTGTCTTCCAACTTGTTTTTTCTACCCTTATTATACTTTATAACCAAATTAAATCGTTGAAAGAACTCCATCCCTTTTTAGTGCTTGTTTTTTGTAATTTACTATGGGCTTGCAAATACTTGAGAAGCCTGTGATTTGTGTGGATGATGGTCCCCTTGCCCATAAGATAGTGCTTCCAATTTTTGATAGCTTGTACCAAGGAATAGAGATACTTGACGTAGTTAGGGTAGTTGAGGACCGTCCCAATAAATACTTCATAATTATAGAAACAAATCCTTCCTCCTTGCATT
Organism: Picea engelmannii; assembly: GCA_009831015.1. Classification (NCBI taxonomy): domain Eukaryota; kingdom Viridiplantae; phylum Streptophyta; class Pinopsida; order Pinales; family Pinaceae; genus Picea; species Picea engelmannii. The sequence continues at coordinate 179,731 of ML786194.1, read as the reverse complement.
AGGACTACTCCCATGGCATACCCATTGTTGGTGGGCAGTGGGTAGACTTGGGGTTCAACATTAATTCACCAACAAAACCCTAAAGATACTGACCCTTTCGGCGTCACCTGCAAGCAGGTGAAATGTCACCTGAGGTATCTATGGGGACTTCAAGAGCCAGGTTTCTATAGTCATGGAGGAATGTGAGGCATTCATTATAACCATTCAAATTAACATTCATTCATTATACCATTCAATATGTGCACAAAACCATAACAACATATCACAGATTCATATTAAACAACCTACATTAAGTGCACGCAATAACCAAAACAGTAAACAAACACATCACACCATAGCACAAAGACACCATATTTTAACGTGGTTCACCCAATATTGGTTACGTCCACAATGGCAGGCTTCTTATATTATTATTCAACATGATTTCTTACAAAATGTGCACACTGAGCTCATACATAATATCCCAGTTCTACCCCAAAATTCCCTTGTCGTTCGTGCATACAGTGCACACTTAGCTCATTCTCTCCTTTTCAACTCGTGCCCACCTTAAAACTTACTTCTTTCTACCCAAAACCCACACATATTTATACATTTACAATAGGGATTAGACTGTTATAAAATGGACCGAAAGACTTAATTAACTTCCTTCTTTTCTTCTATGAGCATTGCTTCGTAGTTGACTTGTCGCATGGTTTCTTCTGTACAATTCAAAAAACTAGTCCCAAAATGTCCTGCTCCCATAGGCCCCCAACACTCACATGTGGCTCATCTCAAGCCACTTTAGGCATTTTTCCTTGTTGCAACAAACTTCTGGAATGTTTCTCTTGCAGTCACGACCTTTTCCTTTATGTGTGTTTCCTGCTGCAAAATTCCCTATGTTACCTGCACTCTCTTGTACTGCCTGCTTTGATATGCCTTGTGCAGCTGCAAGTTCCTGTGTTCCACAAAATGATTCCTCCTGTAGTTTCTAAATATTTTGTGCACGAGCTTTATATTCTTCTCTTATTTGGTTTATGTCTAAGTACAACTTCCTATTCTCTGCAATTACATCCATATTTTTTGTTGGTGGTAGAGTGCTCATCTTCTCTTTAAAATTTTGGGCCTCCTCCAGTGCAGCCTGCAACTTCTTCCCTATTCCTTGAAGCTATGCATCTTTCGTTATTTGATTCCATACTTGTGTTCTTTATTCATACAACTTGGCCCAACCAATGCACTTGGAACTTCCCAGGGTGCTGCAAAAACTTGATGTCATAAAGAAAAACTAAGTCTCCTATCTAGAACTTCTTTTGTTTAGCGTGTTTGTCATGCCAGAATTTCTTGCATTTTTTTTTAACTTTCTAATGTAATCCTATGACAAAAAATTCTTCCTTCAGTTGTACTAGTTGTGATGGTATTCTTTCTACCACGCTAGAATCAATAATCTTTGTCAACAAGGCAATGCGCAAAATCAGCACGATGAATTCCATAGGCATAATTTCTTCCTAACCATACACTAATCTAAATGGTGTTCTTCCTATCAACTTCTTATTTTTTGTCCTATATGCCCATAGAATTGTTGGAATCCTCAAGTCCCAATCATCTTGAATTACATTGCATACCTTTGTCAGTGCATGTTCTAGGATCTTGTTAAATGCTACCAATGTTCCATTTGCCTGAGGATGGTAAGGTGTACTTTTCTGTTGATGAAATTGAAATTCCTTTACCAATGCAGCAATCGTCTTATTCAAACAATGAGCTCCCTGGTCACTCATTAGGATTCTCAGACATCCAAACCTTGTCACCACATTTTCAAACAGAAACCATGCAACAATCTTTGCGTTGCAATCTCTAAAAGGTTATGCTTCATCCCATCTGGTCAAGTAATTTTTTGTGGTAATGATGTATCTCACTCATGATATTTTCGTTGGTGGATTTATCGGTCCAACAAAATCAACAACCCATTTATCAAACACTTGTAATTTCACTTGTGGTACTAAAGGAATTTCCTCTCTCCTAGAAGGCTTCTCGATTCTTTGATAGACATCACATGTCTGACAGGAATCATTAGCATCCTTATGAAGGGTGGGCCACCATAGTCCTGCACACAAAATCTTATGAGTTGACATTTTTCCTACATAGTGACCTCTTGCAACTCCTACATGTGCCTCTGACAATATCATATGTCTTTAATGCTCCAATACGCATCATCCCAAAATACCATCTGCACCTAACTTATACAAATTTCATGTTATTAGTTGATAGTTTGTTTCCTTCACTACTAACTACCTCTTCTGTGCAACTGTAAACTCAGGTGGGGCTACTCCTATACTCCAAAACGGGATTGTGTCTAAAAAATAGTCATCAACCATTTGTATTGTAAATAAGTGCACATCAAGTAGATTGTCATCCAAATTTCTTGCATCTTCGCCTGATAGTATCCACAACAAATGATCTAGTCCTGAGTTTAACTTTCATGGATTCACAATTACTTCAAAGTCATATTCCTGAAATAGTAGTAGCCATCTCCATATCTTCCCCCCCCCCCGCCAACATTGTCTTATTGACCAAGTATCTCAGCGTAGAATGATTTGTGTACATTTTAAAGTGCGAACCCAACAAATAATGTCTAATTTTTTGTCGTTCATATATCATTGTCAATCCTTCACGTTCTGTAGTATTATAATTATGTTCCATAGTTGACAATTTACTGCTGGAAAATGAAATGGGGTGATCTAAATATCCTTACATTGGCTATTCTATAAAGGTTCCTAATTCTACAGATGACGCATCCACGTAAACATGGAATTCCTTCCAATCTGGAAATATCAAAATCATCACAGTAACTAACTTCTACTTCAACTTATCCAAACTCTTCTGGCATTCCTCATTCCATTGAAATTTCACTTCCTTCTTCAACAACTTTTCCAATGGAGTTGTGATCTATGCATATCCCCTAATGAACTTCATGTAATACCATGTATGACCCAACATTGTTCATAACTATCACACTAAAGTAGGTCGTGGTAAACCAATAATTTTCACAGTCTTTGTAGGATCAAACAAAAGTCCTTGTTTACATACTACGTGGCCCTAAAAAATACCAAACGGAGCAAAGAAAATGTAGTTCTTTAAGTCTAAAGATATATGAAATTGCATGCATCTGTCCAACATCAAGCACAGAGTTTCAACATGGAATTTTAGCAAACTAAACATTTTCCAGTCATCTAAGTATACTTCCAGGAACTTATGAATAAACTCTTTAAATGTTTCTACAGCCACTCTAGAGAAAATCGTTGGTGCATTCTTCAATCCAAAATGCATAACTGTGTACTGGTAACATCCCCACTTTGTTGCAAATGTATTCTTATGTATATCTTCCATCATAATCTTAATCTGATGATACCTTGAAAATCCATAAGTGAACAAGTAGGTTTCGTTTCCTCCTACATTCTCCAAGACTTCATCTGTAAATGGAGTAGGAAATGGATCGTGTAGGAAAGAATCATTCAGTTTCCTCAAATCTAAAAAAAATTGGATTCCTCTTGTCTTCTTATCCTGAACCACCATCAGACTAATCCACTCTAAATCTGCAACAGGTTCAATAATTATTGCTTCTAGCATCATTTCTATCTTTTCTTTCACCTTTTTCTTATACATCGGGTTTGGTCGATATGGTCTCTGCTTAACTGGATTAGCATCCAGTTTCAAAGGGATCTTCATCTCTCCTAACTCTCCAGCAATCCCTTTTATCTCTGAAAATGTAGTTGTAAATAGATCATGATATTCACGCAATAAATCAGCAATATTTTCAATAGTCTCTTCATTCCAGTAATCATCTATATTTTCAAACTTGTGCTTATCCTCTATACCAATATTCACTTTATGCATTCTTAGTGGCTTTGCATATACAACATATTCAAGTTTTGGACCTTCTACTATTCCTTCTCCTTTAGTTTCTAGTATTTGTAAATTTTTCAGATCTTCATCCTTCTGGTCTTCTCCAACAACATCATAACATTCCAAAAGTTCTTGAACCATCGTAGAATATCTATGTGCTCTACATACAGGTACTAATTCTATCGAGTCTTGTAATTCAAATATCTTGTCCTTGATAACCTGCAGAGCTATGTCTATTGAAGGGGCATCATCTTCAAAACTGAAAGTAACCTTGAATTTATGAGTTAACTCTTCCCAATATGTTGTCTCTCTATGCACTTCTAGCTCTAAGTACCAGTTCTTCAAAAATTTATATAGAGTGTGTATAAAGAAGTGTGCCCATTATTACTTCAGTATTGATCTCCATGTCGAAATGCATTGTGTAACATTATCTGTAGGAAAAATCAACCTTGTATCATTTCACACAATATATTCATTTCCTGCTCCAAATATGACTTGTAATAACCTTATGCATTGTTTCCAATATTCAATTTTGTCCTTGTGCGCAGCCCACCATCTTGTAGAAGTCGCTTTCAGCACGATATCTAAAGCTAACAGTCTTTGTTGGTCTGGTATTTGCAATTTAAATTCCTTTATAAAAGTGTCTATGGTTATTATTCCATCATACATTGGGGGATCACATACCTTAGTTCCAATACATCGTAACACGCAGGTAATGAGAGAACATCTTCTTGTTGACACTTCATGTAATCTCTGCTACCAATTCTCCGGTGCTTCTTATGAATTTGATGCATAGGAAATAATACTCTTCCAACTGATTGCACCACCAACAATAGGGTTCACATAATCATCCATCTATGCAGTCACATTATACAAGTTATCGAGCACTTTTCCCTTTGTTGGTTCCATGTATCATCTTCCCTCTATGGGATCCAATGGCATAGTAACTTTCCAGTCTCTTACTTCAAATACCATTTATCTCTTCTTCAGATCAATCAGGGTCTGGTTATCAAAATCCCAGTCAATTCCTAATAATGTTGGATAAGGCTTGTTTCCATCTACTATATTGATTACTTCGAAATCAACTATACTGCACTCTCCATCAATGTTAATATTCACCCCTAATAGTATTCCAATCGGGACAAACTTGTGTTGATTCACCAACCTCAAGTGAATAGGTGACTAGATTAACCTATGTTTACCCATCGTCTCTCAGGTCTGCTTTAGAAGGACATTCACATCATATCCTAGGTCTAAAATGATATTATCCATGTCATAATCTCATATATTCACATTCAATTGGAATTCCCTATTTTTCCTTCTCTTTTGATCTACCTGGTTAATTGTTCATTGTACTACAAGGGATTATTTATCTTGTTCACATTGATCGATCAAACCGCGGAGTGTGTTTAACGCAATCTCATCCTTCATTAATTCTAAACAACTCTTCAAGAAACTTCTCAATGTACTTACCTTCTCAACTTTCCTTTCTAAATGATCATATACTAGAGGCATGTCATAAATAGGTGGCCTATCATATATCGATGGTGCAATCGAAGTTAATGTTATCCATTCTATCCCCAGTAGTTCTTTCCTTACTTGCTTATATGTGTCCTTCTCCTTTCTAGGTTCAAACAATGTAGGAGGCTCTGCTTCTTTCCTTACCCATTTCTCGGTCCTCTTTCCTTGTTATGTCACATTAGCTCCTTTTCTCTCTCCTCCACGCGTAATTGTTGCTACCTTAAGTCATTCGTCACACTCCTCTGCAGCTATCATCTCCACATTCAGGTTCCTCTTTTCTTTCCACTTCACGATCAACTATGGATAGTATTCTATCGCAAGGTCCAATTGTCTACAGTAAGTGCATGTCATGCATGGATTCGAATAGTCTCATGCCAAATTCCCAGCATGATTACAGTTATAACATGTAATTGGGCATCTTCCTCTACCAAATCCTCCTCTTTCGTGACCTTCGAATCCTCCTCTTCCTCCTTGATTGTAACCGCTCATAGTATTACACTATAGTACCCCTCCTTCTGGTCCTTCTTCCCCTTGGACCTTGTATGCATCCATTGTGCGCTCTCTCATCAAATCAACTAAGTGGCATTCCTTTTCATCATGTCCGACCGAATTACAAAACTTACAAATAGGTTTCTAGCAATGCTCTGGTACTTTTGCATCAACGAGAAAGCAGTAGGATGATGACACGTCATTTTACATATCTCGCATCATACTCCAAAAGGATTCGGAGCTCCTATGACCAAATATTCCTTAAAATATGGACACTTTTTCTTATTATGGCCTTTTATTCTACATGTAACAGACCAAAATTCTTCATGGTTTTTCTTCCCTTTTTCCAGCTCTTGCAACTGAATAGTCAATGCAGCTAACTGCGAGTGAACCTAATCCATCCCTACACCATTTTATCCTACGGGGGATTATTCCAACCTCATAGAAATCTCTATGGCTTTTGACTGTGATGTAATATCATGATGCATCAAAGGGCAACATATATACGGAAATAGTGTTGCAATGAACCACTCCCTATGTTGCTCATCTGGGATCTAGAAATCCAACTGATCCTTTAATATCGTGAATCTCTGATCAAAATACTATACTAAATCATTTGAAAACTACTTGATATCTTTCAGATTTGTAATACACTGTGACTCATACTTTATTTTCTGGAACTCTTTCAACGAAGCTTGCCTAATGTTTGTCAATGTTCTCGTGTGTCTTGTAGGTGCAATAGACTGATACTTCATATACCATAGTAATGTGCATTCTTTGAACTTTGTTTCCAGCTGCACAATCTTTGCATCATCATCATGTACATTCTTTACTGTCCATATCACTTCACAAACAAACCAATGTTATTTTGGATCCTCTAAACCTACTCTACAAAAGATAGGCATCCTCAAAGTGGGATCTACTCCCATCATCGTGCTCTACATGGTATTCATCCCTGGTGACACTAGTTGATTCTGACTTGGAGTACTACTTCCACTGCTCTAACTACCTCTACTGTTATCTTTACTTCCCTCACTAACTACTAGTGACAAAATTTCAGATCTTACCTCAATTCTTGGAGACGCACACAGGGTCGTGGGTTCGATGCAGAGTCTATCCTAAGTGGGATATTCTTCTACTAGACTGAGTTGATAATCATTTTCCTTTTCCTACTCTTTTGTGTGTAGTATTACTTTGATCTGGAGTATTACACTAGTGTCTCTTTCCTCAATCTCACTGTGATTCCCTTCTCTCTCAGCCAAAGTCCTCTTCCTACTATGTCTAAATATTTTACCACTGCGCAATACTCCAATCTCTTCGTCTGTCACACATCCTTCGTCTCTTAGAATCCTCAACCCATATGTTTCCCATTCCTTCTCTTCATCCCTCTTCTCCATACACTCATACCATTCCCTGGTCAACCCCCAGTCCCCGTATGTGCATGAAGGCACTTAGCTACTAGCAAAATCATATCATGTCTTCATAACTTCCTTATCACAAAGCAGCATCTTGATCCAAGTAGATAATGATTTCAAGTATCTTCTACACGGACCCTTAACGAATTCTCTTTCAGCAGCACTATATGACTGGGTACAATCTATAGAAAACTCAGTAATATAACCCCCTAATATATTATCCATCCAAAAATCAATTGCACGCAATATCTTATTGCTTATTGTATTAACTTGCTTAATCAAATCAGGGTTCCAATTTCTCATAACAATAGTGTGAAATGTTATGTTATTTTCAACTAACCTCTATAACCACTCAGTCAAAATATTCGGGAAGTCAGTAAAGAAAATCTCATGTAAATATGAAAATACATACCTCTACAACCATTGTTCTGAACTGATTTGCGATTTCTTATTCTGACTTCTAGAAAAATTGTGCTCTCTCACCTCTAGCCATTGTCTGATCTCTTCCTTAGTCGACATCCACACTACCCTCAGTCACATATCTTGGTCTCGACAACAAAACCATTTATTGGAACATAGTGGGAAAACCCAAGGTTCAACAGTAATTCACCAACAAAACCCTAAAGATATCGACCCTTTTGGCATCACCCGCAAGCAGGTGAAGTCTCACCCAAGGTATCTATGGGGACTACAGGAACCAAGTTTCCACAGTCATGGAGGAATGTGAGGCATTTATTCTAACCATTCAACTTAACATTCATTCATTATACCATTCATTATGTGCACAGAACCATAACAACATATCACATATTCATATTAACCAACCTACATTAAGTGTGCGCAATAACCAAAACAGTAAACAAACACATCACAGCATAGCACTGAGACACCATATTTTAACATGGTTAACCCAATATTACATGCATCCACAATGGTAGGCTTTGTATATTATTATTCAACATGATCTCTTACAAAAGGTGTGCATTGCACTTATACATAATATCTCAGTTCTACCCCAAAATTCCCTTATCGTTCGTGCATACAGTGCACACTTAGCTCATTATCTCCTTTTCAACTCGTGGCCACCTTAAAACTTACTTCTTTGTACCCAAAACCCATAAATATTTATACATTTTCATTAGGGATTATCCCATTACAAAATGGACTAAAATTCCTAGCTAACTTCTTTCTTTCTTTCATGCGCTCCTTGGCCGACTTGTCGCGCGTTGTCTCCTGTGTGATTCCCAAAACTAGTCCCAAAATGTCCTGCTCCAACACCCACTTACATCCGTCTACACTTCACATGGATTCTACAAGTTTGGTAGCACGATCACTAGTGCTTCAATGATCTTTGTGTTCATCTCATCAAAGGCCTTCTTCTAATTCTTTCCCTACTGGAAACTTTTATTGCTCATTATTATTGCATGGAGTGGTGCAACTATTGTTGAAAATGAATCTATGAACTTCCCCAAATACTATGATTCCCCAAAAAAGCTCCTAACTTCTATGAAATTTGTAAGAACTGGCATTTTCATGATGGCCTCCATCTTGGTGGGATCTATATTGAGCTCACCTCCATCTATTACATACCCTAGATACACCAAAGACTACTGAGAAAACTCCCATTTCTTGAGATCAGCTAGCAGTTGGTGCTTGTCCGGGGTCTCTAACACTTGCATAAGATGTGATATGTTATCCTCCCAAGTATTACTATAAACATATATATCATCCAAATATATAGTAACAAATGAATCTAAATAAGGGCATAAAACATCATGCATTAGTCTCATAAATGTAGTTGGTGCATTGCATAAACCAAATGGCATAACCAACCACTCATACAAACCTTGTATTATCTTGAAGGTAGTCTTCCAAGTATCTTCTTATTTTACTCACACATGGTGATATAGTACTAATTTAAAATCAAGCTTAGTGAAGTACTTGGCATGTTGCAATTGGTCCAACAAATCATTGATCTTGGGTAGAGGTATTGATTCTTCAGTGTAATCTTGTTCAATGCCCTATAATCGATACACATTCTCCAAGTCCCATCCTTCTTGGTAAAAATTATTATGGCTGACCCACAAGGTGAGGTATTTCATTGAATCACACCCTTCTCCAACAACCTCTACAACTACTTCTTTACTTCATTTTCTTCCAGAATGGACTATCTATAGAACCCAATATTTGGCAAGGGGGAGTCTGAAAATAATTGGAATTTGTGCTCCACTTCCCTCTTATGTGGTATCCCTTTAGGATCATGGAACACTCCCATGTATGCCTTTAGAACCTCCTGCAACTCATGTTTCTTCTCCTAAGTACACCCTTCTAGGTATGTCTTTACTTTTAATGACTCTTCAGCATATTGATTTTCCTTTAGGAAAAGTAAATAACATTTCTTGCTAGAACTAATCAATTTCTTTGCTTCATTGGCACTTACCAGTGAAATTTTTTATTTGCCTTTTTGCACATCGATGAAAAAGGATTTCTCATCCTTAATGAGGTAGTATTGGTTGGATATATGTGCGAAAATGACATCCCTCATATACATGTACCATCTTCCAAACACTACTATGCATACATCCAGTGGTACTACATCCAATTCTACTTCATCTATAAAATCAACATTTACAGCAAATTTCTTCTTGTACTACTTTGTTACCTTGATCTTTGCATCCGTGTTTACCCAAACCAATGGATAGGGACTAGGATTATCATGAACCTCCAATCCAATCTTGTTGACCAAATCCACTACTATGAGATTATCATGTGAGCCAAAGTTCAATAGAGCATCTATATTGGGCTTCTTGACCTGAATCTTGTTGTGGAAGAACTTGGTCATCTCCTTTTCTTCCTAGTGATGAAAGCTACTCAAATTCACCTCCTTCTACATTGATGTGTAGAAAATATTCTCATCCACATCTAAGAAAATTCCAACCTTCTTTCTCGAATATATGGCTAGAATATTATTTTTCTTTCTATCCTTCTTGTAATTATCTGGGTTTAGGTCTAGATGTAGTTTCCAACACTTTTCCTTAGTGTGGCCATCAATGTTGCAATGATTGTAATGTTTTTTGGGATCTTTGCACTGATGTGCAGTGGTTTTTTATATTCTTATCATTTACCCCTTTCCACTTCTTCTTCCCCTCCTTGGAATCTCCCTAGTCCTCTTTCTACTTAGAACCACTTGGATTCCCATTCTTTCGGCCTATGTTTTCCAAGTATTGCTCTCGTATAGATGTTGCATCCACTATCCTTTGCCTGAAGAGCATCACCTTCCTCTGTAGATGATTTTTTAAACCCCCCAGATACTTTAGGAGTACATTTGGGTTCTTGGGAGAGATACCCAGCATGATGGCCATCTTTATGAACTTAGTGGTGTACTCTTATACATGTTTCCCTTGCCTATGCCTGAAGTAGTGCCACCGGATCCATTGGTCCTCTACATACCCGATACGGTAGAATGTGTACTTGATGATGGTTTTTATGTCCTCCAACCTAGTTACTAGCGTATCACCCTATATCCTAAGAGTTTCCATATGGATTTACCACCAGGTTAAAGCATGGCCTTTTAATTTCAATCTAGAAAATGAAATCATTTTCTCTTCATCTATATGGTGAAAGATAAAAAAAAAAATCTAGTTGTTGCAACCAATGAATCAATTTTAATGCATACATATCACCTTGGTATGGATTTATGTACACTTTGACTTCCATATTGAATAGGTATTGTGAAGGGTTTATGGCACTGGAACTTGCCTACTCTTTCTAGGGTTCTTTCTGTGACTCCTTTTCTAGGTCTTCATTATCTCCTAATTTCTCGTCTGATACGATCTCTGAGTTTGAGCCTCCAAATTATTTGAATGTTATAAGATTGATTGCTATAGATTCCATGAGGAGGTAAGTATTGCCAGATATGTCATTTAATTTCTCTTCTAACCTTGCAAATATCTACTCTATAGGATCTCAAGGGTTGTTATGAACAGACTCATCTGCCATAGCTAGGGTTTCTGCAACTTCTCTTTAATCCAATTCCTGGATCTTGTAACTTTCCACAAATAACCCAAGAAAACTTTCTCTTAGACCAATAAGATTTGTAAGTTGTCATGGATATTTCACTAGAATAGTTCATCACAATAGATCTAATAAATTAAACTTAAATCTACATCATGAAGCTTAAATTCATTTAGATTCCAGAATCCTTAGTTACTATTTTTTTGCTTATGCATGCAATAGAGTAAATGCAGAAAATAGAGAACATTAAAATACAATCACACACCATCCACAAAATAACACTAAGATTTGTTATGAAAAACCCTTATGGTAGAAAACCTAGCTAGAAGGTGAGGTTGCTCTTCTCTCTTTTCTCTGTTATTGAAATAATTCAAGTACAAAGGAGAATGCACTCTCTATTGAGTTACTTGAGACCTATGTATTTTTAGGTTGCTACAGAAAATTAACCCCCTCTATTATTCTCTCTAATTTCCCACTCTGATATTGAAATAATGCAAGTACAAAAGAGAATGCACTCTTTATAGAGTTAACTTAGACCTGTGGCCTTTTTAGGCTACTACAAAACATAAACCCCCTCTTGTATAGAAATAATTCAAGTACAAAGGAGAACAAACTCTTTATGGAGTTACCTAAGATATATGGCCTTTTAAGGGTGCTACAGAACATTAACCCCCTTTGTCATGCTCTCTTGTGATTCTTTGGATTCATCTCTAGATGCAGTTTCCAGCATGTTTCCTATGTGTGGCCATCAATGTTGCAATGATTACAATGTTTGTCGGGATATTTGTATTGACATGTAGTGGTTGTTTTCTTCTTATATTTTTCCTCTTGCCACTTCTTCTTCCCCTCCTTGGAATCTCCCTAGTGCTCTTTCTGCTTAGAACCACTTAGTTTCCCCTTCTTTTGGCCTATGTTTTCCAGGTACTGTTCTTTTATAGATGTCGCATCCATTGTCCTTGGCTTGAAGAGCATCACCTACCTCCATATATGACTATGTAAACCCCCCATATACTTGAGGAGTACATACGGGTTCTTGGGAGAGATACCCGGCATCATGGCCATCTTTATGAACTTAGTGGTGTACTCTTGTACACTCTTCCCCTTCCTTTGTCTGAAGTAGTTCCATTAGATCCATTGATACTATACATACCTAATAGGGCATAATTTGGACTTTATGAGGGTTTGAAATTCCTCCCACCTAGTTATTATAGGATCACCCTCCAACCAAAGTGTTTCCATATGGCTTTCCCACTAGGTTAAAGCATGGCCCTCTAATTTCAATATAGAAAATGAAATATTTTTCTCTTCATCTATATGGTGAAAGCTAAAACAAACTTCTAGTTGTTGCAACCAATGATTCAATTTTAATGCATCGATCTCACCTTGGTATGGCTTTATGTATAATTTTTCTTCCATATTGAATAGGGATTGTGAATGGTTTATGGCACTGGAACTCGACTGCACTTTCTCAAGTTCTTTTTGTGACTCCTTTTCTGGGTCTTCATTATCTCTCGATTTCCCATATTATTCGATCTCTAAGTTTGATCCTGGAACTTCTCCAAACAGACCAATATTTCTTGCTAAAGTCTCCATGAGGAGCGACATATTGCAAGATATGTCAATGAATTTCTCTTTGAGCCTCTCAATTCTCTCCTCTATCGGATCTCGGGTGTTGTTATGAACAAACTTGTCTGGAATGGATAGGATTTATGTGAATTCGATTCCTAGATCCTACAAATTTCCACAAATACCCCAAGAAAACCTGATCTGATACCAATATGATCTATAAACTACCATTAATATTCCACTAGAAAAAAATTTCACAACTTATCTGATAAACAAATATTAAATATACACAATGAAGGTTAAAATCCTTTAGATTCCATAATATTTAGTTACCCATTTTTTGTTTATGCATGAAATATAATAAATGTGAAAAATAGAGAATAGTAAAATACAATCACACACCATCCACAAAATAACACAAATATTTTCTCTCAAAAACCCTTATGAGAGAAAACCTAGCTAGAAGGTGAGGTTTCTCTACTCTCTTTTCTCTAGTATGGAAATAATTCAAGTACAAAGGAGAGCACGCTCTCTATGGAGTTACATGAGACATATGGCCTTTTAGGTTGCTACAGAACATTAACCCCTTTTGTTATTTTCTCTAATTTCCCACTCCCATTTGTTTCACTCTGCAATGGAATAAAATACAACAACACAGAATGGAACCCCTTCTTCTCTTGAAGGCCTAGTATTTAACATAGCTTGATAGCCATCTAGGGGTAGGATTTTGACTTCCTCAACCCTCAATTGTGTTAGGGTTTTGGACCTTCTAGAATATTCTTGAAATTACATACATGAATAGCCCCATATGTGTGAGTAATGAGGGATGATGTGCCATCCTCTCATACCATGGTGGTCAACATGGTAGTTCGATTTGAGTGAGACATAAAATTTTCATACAAGCTTCGGTTGGCGGGATGTTTGCATTGTTGAAAAGGTCTCGATGTGTAGAATATCATTACTGGGTCCAAGCTATGCTTGGTAAGTTTTAACCCCCAAAAATGTCATTTGATGCCTCAAAATGGCTCCAGAAGGTTTCAAACCCTAATTTTCCAAACTAGGACCTACCATTAAAATGACCCTACAAGTTGATTCCTCCAATTTTTTCCACTTTGAAAGCATCGAGATAGATGAAAAATAATATAATTATCCAACATGGATCATACCTCCCCATTTAGGGAGGCATTTGGTCCCCAAAATATTTATTGAATGAGGTGAGGAAATGTTTCCTCTACCTTCTCCCTAGAGTACCACTTTTTCTTTTCCTGGAGGTTGTCCTTTCAACCCAACCTACCAAAGTTCATGTTACCCCTTTCTTGTATTTCTAGAATGCTTTTTCAAAATTGTGTCCTCTGCCAACTCTAACTGGGCATCTAGTGTTAAATCCTCTATGGAAGGTAGGACCTACTCCTCCTCCTAATCCAACATGGAGGGCTCATAGAGTTTTATATTATCCACATTCACTAATAAGTATGTAGGTGTTATCTCCCACATTTTCCAATACCTCAAGAAACCAATACCAAAGAGCATTGATCTTCTTACTAGGACCATGTAGTCTTTCCTTATTCATATGTAACCATACTTTGTCTCCCACTCTAAATGTTATTTTTGTTCTATGTTAGTCATTTCTATCATTGTACTTCTCCCATGACTTATTCAGCGTCTCTATTGGAAAATATTTAACAGATAGTGAATGCTTGTCATTGATGGCAAGTACAAAAATGAAGATGGCGTGAGTACAAAAAGTAATAGATGGGCATTATGAGAAGACGTTGTAGAGAAGATTCGAGATTCGAATAAGCTCAGAAGAGATAGTGTAGAGGATTGTTGGCAGATCATCGATGGCAAGATCAGAGTAAGCGGAACAAAGTAAGCTCGGGAGGAGAATCATTTCTGATCGTTGGATCCCACTCAAAATTCCTTAAAGAAGGAGGATCGTCAGATCTGTTAGTAGACAAGAAGAACAGACAGAAGAGGAGGACAGATCTCGGGCGTCATATCTGAGCGTCAGATTCAATCATCGTTGGATCATGAAGGACCTACACGTTCATTAAAGTGCAAGGAGAAATGGGCTCACAAAATCTCGAAAGAAGGAGGATCGTCCATCTTCAGGCAGGACACGTGGCGAAAGATCATCATGTCGCTGACTGGAAAGTCAAAGGAACAGGGTTCCCTAACCTCTTGAATTCGCGATATGCGAAATCGCGAAACTATCTTAGCCATCAGTTCGAGGTTTGTTCTAGATTGTTGATCTAAGCTCCATCTCGGAGCTTCGCCTATCGCGACTTGGAGAGGTAAGAAACATAACCATCGAGATCGCGATATGCGAAATCACGATTTAATCCCAGCCGTCAGATAAAGGTGTGTTATGGACCGTTGATCTGAGATCCATCTCAGAGCTTCACCTATCGCGACTTGGAGAGGTAAGAAACACAACCATCGAAATCGCGATATGTGAAATCACGATTTAATCCCAGCCATAAGATCAAGGTGTGTTTTGGACCGTTGATCTGAGCTCCATCTCGGAGCTTCGCCTATCGCGACTTGGAGAGGTAAGAAACATAACCATCAAAATCACGATATGCGAAATCGTGATTTAATCCCAACCATCAGATCAAGGTGTGGTCTGGACCAATGATCATAAGCTTCATTTCGGAGTTTCTCCTATCGCAACTTGGAGTGACAAGAACCTCCATTGAAGGAATCGCGAGAAGCGAATTCACGATGAGATCTAGACCGTAGATTCATCGAGATCGTGGACCATTGATCTCAGCTCCATCTCGGGGTTTCGGGGATCGCGACTTGGAGAGTTGAGATGCCTCATCTCCAGACTCACGAAATGCAAATTCGTGAAAAGCACTTTTTGCATAAGCACTTGGTCATCGCCATGGTCATATAGAGGAAGGAGCTAGCACAGAAAATCTTTGTATCGGAGCTTCAGAGATTGCGACATGAAGTGTCAAGACACTTGGCCACAGGAATGTCGAAATGCCGAAACCCGATTTAAAGGCAAGATTAATAAAGTTCATCCAACAGTGCAGATAAACTTGAATATGATCGGAGGGCTATTGTTCTCTCTGACAGTTAATTCATCAGTTACAAATCAGTTATCAAAATTGATTTATGATTCCTGATCGGTTGGCGTTTTAGTTACTTAGACGGTTTTCTTTTGCCGAAGAAGATGTGAAGTGTAACTGCTATGAGTGTGGTGCAAAAAATAAAATGAGATAGACTGTGCGCATGTGGTTGTTCTGGACGAAAAATGAATTAAACTATAAGAAAGGGAAAATCACAGGATGCGCAGTGTGAGACTGAGAATATGCGCAGTGTGAGATAAAACTCAGAGAAGAGTAACAGATGAGGAAAAGACTTGAAGCAAAGAAGAATAACAGAACAAGTTGAAGCAAAGCAGAATGACAGAACAAGTTGAAGCAGAGCAGATTTGCAGAATAGACAAAGGAAGAGAAGAATTGCAGAACAGTTATAAGAAGACCAGATTTACAGAACAAAGAAAGATTGGTAAGAATCGATTTATTTGTGTAGTTGGTTGTTTAATTATTCATTTATAAACCAGGGTGGTTGGGAGGTGCTAGGGAGGACTATTTTCCTCATAGGTTCAAGTGGGATCTTGAACACAGGGAGTTGTAGCTTCCATCTGGTTGCAGCCAGAGAAACCAGGGTGGTAGGGTGGTGCAAGGGAGAACAAGTGTTCTCTGTTATACAGGTTGGAGCCTGTGTAACTAGAAGTTGGTGCTTCCATCCAGTTGGTG